>QEPC01009250.1:582683-644636 GCA_003113815.1 Sphenodon punctatus
CGGAGCCCTCACCTTTTCTAGTCTTTTCCAGGCGTAATCTGCCTGGATACTGCTGACGAGAGGTTTTCCGGTACCTGCGGAGCAGGAAGTATATCCCAAGAGTGAGAATACGCGGAGCTCTCTCGAAGAACAGAGTTACTGGTAAGTAACCTCCGTTTTAATCAGCCAGAAATTGCTGATGCCCCCAGCTATTTGCTGAGCTTTCAACTAGCTGCTGCCACCTGATGGATCCAGGAACCCGTAGCAGAAAAGACCAGACCTAGATATCTAAACCGAGGCACCTGTTCTAACTTAACTCCATCAAGTTCCCATCTATGTGTACGTACCCTGTTGGAAAACACCACTATCTTAGTTTTAGAGTAGTTAATCTTTAATTTTTCAATTTTACAATAAGATCCTAGTACCAGAAGGGCACTTCTTAGTCCATTCTCCGCTGCGGATAACAGCACCATGTTGTCCACGTACAAGAGGATGGGAAGAGCCCTCCTACCTATACGTGGTGCCAAGGTCATCTCATTCTTATAGGTTATTATTATTATTATTATTATTAAACATTTATAAAGCGCCAGTTGCAAAACCTGGCGCTGTACAGAACATACAATCAGACGCGGTCCCTGCCTGTGGTTACTATATTGTTTATGTAGAACTTAAAAAGGAAGGGTGCCAACATGCTCCCCTGCTTTACCCCTAAATTTATGGGAATAGAGTCTGTTAGGTCACCTTTGCAACTCTCATGTAGATGTGCAGGTACAACTCTCAGACCAAGAATAAAAGTCGTTTGTCTAGATTTACGGGCGCCAACTTTGCCCAGAGCCTATGATTCTATAGTGTCAAAAGCCGATTTAAGGTATTTATCTATGTATATATTTAGTTACTTACATTTCTACTCTGCTGTTCCCCTAAAACTCAGGGAGGCTCACAAAATTAAAACCTCACTAAAACATGAAAACTTAAGTAAGAAACACCACTCTCTTCCCTAACCCTCCCACTGCAACCCCTACCCCTTCCCACCAAATGCTTTGGCAAAAAGAAAGGTCTTACACTATCCCATGATATCCTTCTTGACCAGCTGGTTAAATATGGGCTAGATGATACTACCGTTAAGTGGATTTATAGCTGGTTGAAGAGTACTCATAAATGGCTCCCCATCTATCTGGAGGGGCGGTATCGAGCAGGGTGCTTCAGAGCTTGGTCCCGGGCCCTGTACTGTTCAACATCTTTTTTAATGACTAGGATGAAGAAGTTGAGGGAATATTTATCAAATTTGCAGATGACACAAAACTGGGAGGGATAGCTAACACCTTAGAAGACAGAAACAAGATTCAAAATGATCTTGACAGGATGGAAAGCTGGGCCAAAACTAACAAAATTAAATTCAACAGAGATAAGATAAATGTTCTTCATTTAGGTAAGAAAAATCAAATGCACAAGTATAGGATGGGTGATATCTGGCTTGGCAACAGTACATGTGAAAAGGATCTAGGAGTTGTAGTTAATCACGAGCTGAACACGAGTCAGCAGTGTGATGCAGCTGCTAAAAAGGCTAATGCAATTTTAGTCTGCATTAACAGAAGCATAACGTCCAGGTCATGAGAAGTAATAGTTTCACACTATTCTGCTCTGGTTAGACCTCATCTGGAGTACTGAGTCTAGTTCTGGACACCACATTTTAAGAAGGACACTGACAAATTGGAACAGGTTCAGAGGAGAGCGACAAAGGTGTTCAGGGGTCTGGAAACCAAGTCCTATGAGGAAAGGTTGAAGGATCTGGGTATGTTTAGCCTGGAGAAGAGAAGACTAAGGGGAGGCATGATAGCCATCTTCAAATATCTGAAAGGCTGTCCCATAGAAGATGGTGCCAACTTGTTCTCTGTTGCTCCAGAGGGCAGGACTAGAACCAATGGGCTCAAATTACAAGGAAAGCAGATTTTGGCTAAACATTAGGAAGAACTTCCTAAGAGCTGTTCGACAGTGCCCTAGACTGCCTGGGGTGGTGGTGGGACTCTCCTTCGCTGGAGGTTTTCAAACAGTGACTGGATGGCCATCTGTCAGGGATGCTGTAGCTTTTGAATTCCTGCATTGATCAGGGGTTTGGACTCGATTACCTCTGAGGTCCCTTCCAACTCTATGATTCTATGCCCCTCTGGAATATGCTCAGGCTCAGGGTGGGCCCTTGTCATATGAAGAAGATTGTCAGGTAGTACCTGCAAGAGAACATTCCTGGCCAACCACAGGGGTCACAGTGGAGCATGGTAGGAAAGACACTCTTCCAGATATATGGGGCCCAGGCCGTTTGGGGCTTTAAAGTTGAAAACTATCACCTTGAATTGTACCCAGAAAGCACAATAGGAAGCCAATCCAATTGGCTATAGGAAGCCAGTGCCGACTGTAAAGTACGGGTGTAACGTGCTCACGGTGACCCACCCACGAAAGGAACCAGGCCGCCACATTTTGTACCAGCTGCAGTTTCTGAACAGTCATCAAGAGCAGCCCCACATAAAAGCGCATTTCAGTAATCTAGCCTCGAGGTAATGAAAGCATGGATGATCTGAAAGCATGGCCAGATCTGAATCAGAAAGAAAGGACCACAGCCTCCTCACCATATGGAGTTGGTGAAAAGCACTCCTGGCCACCGCGACAACCTGATCTTCCAGGCACAGCAAGGGATCCAGAAGCACTCCAAGTCACAGGATCAGCCAACCATCACTTCAGTCTTGTCTGGATTAAGCATCAGTCAGCTAAGCCTTATCCAGTCCCCAACAGCTGCCAGGCTCTGGGTAAGCACCAAGACTGCAGGACCTGGATCAGGTGAAAAGGAGAGTTAGAGCTGGGTGTCATCAGCATACTGATGACACTTCACTCGAAACTTCTGAATAATCTCATCCAGTGGCCTCGGATATACATTGAACAAGAGGGGAGACAAGATAGGACCCTGTGGAACTCCACAGGGGAGGTCCCGAGGGGACTTCGAGCAATCTCCCATCACCACCCACTATGACCTCTCTGACAGGAACAAACAGAGCCACTCAAGAGCAGTCCCATGCGCCCATGCCAGGTCCCGCAGTCATGTCAAACAGCACCTCATGATCAAGTGTATCAAAGGCCACTGAAAGGTCTAACAAGATCAATAGGGCACAGTTCGCTTTGTTGATCTCCAGGCGTAGATCATTGGCCAAGGCTACAATCGCAGTCTCCGTGCTATATCCTGGTGGAAAAGCCTGACTAAAATGGGTCCAGAAATCTGATCGCATCACGAAGCTTCTGGGAAACCACCCAGTGTAATGTAATGACTAAGTGCACAGTACTTGGACCGGGAGGTAATAGGGAACCCTGGTTCAAGTTTCACTTTAGCCAGAAACTTTGTGTGGCCTTGGGGCTTTTTCAACCTAACTTACCTCACAAGGTTGTTGTGAGGATTAAAAGTTGTGTTTATTAGTTATATGTAAAGAGCTCTGAGTACCGTGGCAGGGGGGGTGCTATATAAAATATAAGATTATTATTATTATTTATTATTATACAATAACATTCCCTAAAAGGGGAAGGTTAGAGACAGGGTGATAGCTGGCTGGCTGAGGAGTCTGTGTCCAAAGATGGTTTCTTGGTCAGGGACTGGACAACCGTAGCTTTTAGGGTGTTTGACAGTCTACCCTCATGAAGGCAGGTTTCGACAAACCCAGCCAGCAATGACCTCAACTTCTCATGGATGGTTTTCACCATCCAGGTCGGGCAAGAATCTCTTTCAAAACTGATTGTCTGCAACACTCCAAGCACATCCTTTGCATCAGTGGGCAACACTAACTGAAACTCATCCAAATGAACAGGACAAGGCTGAGCTTGCACAAACTCAGACTCTGAAGTCAAAATAGCAACACCCATGTTGTGGTGAATACAAGTGATTTTGTCTGCAAAGTAATTAATACAAATGTCACAGCAGGCAATAGATGACTCTAGTTCACAGTGGAGATAGAGCAGATTAACCAGTCCATTCACCATCTGGAACAACTCCACGGGATGAGACTTTGCAGACAGTGGAGCCGATCTGATGGCCAGTGGATCCTGCATGTGAACCTCCATTGCCGGCGCACACTGCCGTGCAGAAACCATGCATGCATGCGTACAGGATCCGCAGGCCATCGGATCGGCCCCACCGTATTAGTGGTGGTGAAGAAAGCTTTCTTCACTGCCATCACAGCTACAGCATTGTCCTTCAGAAATGACCTATGCTGCAATCGACTGACTTCCATGCAAGTTGAGCGCCAGCTGTGCTCTAACCGCCTACCCTCCCACTTCAGCCATCTCAGGTCCCCTGTATACCAGGAGGACCTATCCTACCGCAGCAGTGGGAGCAGACACCTGGAGGCAACGATGTCAATGTTTGTGGTCAAGATGTCATTCCACAAGGCAGCCAAGCCATCAGCAGAGTAGTCATCAAGGTCAGTATGTAAATCCCCCAGAAAGTTTTGGAAACTTGTTGGATCCATTAGTCTCTGGGGTCGGGCCAACCTACCTAGTCCATGAGTCCATATGTGATGGGGGCATAGGAGGGCAGGGATCTGGACCTTCAGAAGATAATGGTCCGACCACAACAACTGTGTTGTAACAACATCCCCAACAATCACAACCCGTTTCCAGCCTGATACAAAACATCAAATGTGTCCCGCTCCATGTGTTGGGTCAGATATTCTGAGAGATAGACCTATGGTTGTCATGGAGGCTATGATTTCCCACTCTGGTCCCAAAAGGTCAGTCTCAGCATGTATGTTGAAGTCATCCAAGATTATAAGCCTGGGCGACCTCAAAAACACCTCTGAGGCCAGCTCATTCAGGAAGTCTGCTGTGCAACGTGTAGGTTGGTACACCAGCAAAACCCTCAGTTATTGTTGTGATCCTGCAAAGACTGCCTTGAGAAATGCAAACAAGGTGTATCTGAAGCTACCACCCTGGCAATGTGAGAGCCCTTAAGAGCCTGATCCAAAGTCTTTTTGAAGCTGATGGAGAGACTCAGGACAGGAGCCAAAGTTTCCTACAGAGTTATGTGTTTTTCTGTCTTCCTTCAGATCTCTGAACTTACATGCTGCCCAAGTGTTCTAAGTATGTTGTGTTCTAAGTGTTTAAAACATTGCAAATTGAGGTTGTTTTAGCCCGACAAGCTCCTAATACACAACATACATGTTCCATAGTTGGTTTAGGAGTGCAGAACCAGAAGTACCCAGGTGCTTTGACATGAGCCTTTTCTCCTACCGCTCCATTTTCTTATTGGAAATTGTAAGCCAGCATTTTTGCTGTTTCCATGTTCCCTCCCCTCACTTTAAATGTCACCCCTTGTTGTCGTAGCTGCTGCTAAATATCTCATAATGCTGTGTGGCTCTGCTCTGATTCTTTATACCTGTCCTGTATCTGTTCAGTCTATATATTTCTGACTTGCTGCATGCCTGAAGAAGGGGCCTGCGTGGCCGGAAAGCTTGCATATTCTCACCAAAAGAAGTTGGTCCAATAGAAGAGATTATCTGAACTATTTGATCTCCATCTCTTACATTTGGCCCCAACATGGCAGCTACTCTCTCTGAGTCTATGGGACAGACAAATGGACAGCAGGATAAATCCCTTCACATGTTAGGACAAATGCTGTGAGGGAATTAGCACAATTGTTAAAGCTTGTTTCCAAGTTAGGTTTTTTTGGATTAGGTGCGCGTAACACCCACTGCATCCTGTGACATCGCCTTTTTACATGATGAAAAAAAAAAAAAGCATGGGGAAGGGGTTTTCGCAGACCAAGCATCTTGTGTTAATGCAGCCTAAGAGTCCTTTATGCCAAGGACTGTTTGCAACCTGCTTCACCATCAGCCTTGCAAAAATATTCCAAATCCTGCAACCATAAAGCACCAATTTTGCAACCAAATCCCACATTCTCTGCACGTAATAAATTGTGCCAAATAGAGTGAGCCAATTTTGAACGCAAATGAGCTTCCCAGCATGTCATTCCATCCATTTTGAACATCTCACATATTTAAAATAGTCCGTAAACACCATGTAGCAGTTTGGTAATATATTTTCCTTTTTTCCAACAACTGTTGGAGGGCATCTCGGGCCGCTAGAATATATGTTCACAGCAGCTAATGTGCCAGCACTCCATTGGCTAGCTCACAGTAGTCCTCCCATTCCATTGGCTAGCTCACAGTAGTCCTCCCATTCCATTGGCTAGCTCACAGTAGTCCTCCCATTCCATTGGCTAGCTCACAGTAGTCCTGCCATCCCACTGGCTAGGTTATGGTGCCAACCACCCACCCCCGGCTCTAATTCCACAGTGCTGGAGCCAGTTTCCACAAGAATTTGCTCAGGTGGCCAAATTCCACAAAAAATGTTAGTCATGGCAGCATGGAGGAATTCAGAGGACCTTGTATATAATTCTCAACATGTCCAGTCTGGCAATGACAATATGTTTACAGGGCTTGTATAAGAGCAGAGGGGAAACCGTATAAACATGTGTGTCCTACTTAACATGACATTGGACTGGATCCTGATGAGGATTATACAGTAGGTCACAGTCCTTTACTATCAGCAGGGAAGAGACAGTGGGCTAACTGACGTTTTGTCTCAGACTTACCCAATGTTTTGCTCTTACAATCTGTGTTGCAGCTGCGGCAGACCATATAGTCAAATAGACCCCGGTGATGGGACGCTGGATAGAGGCGACAGGACAGCAAATTCCCTAAACAGAGCAGGTAATTCTGCTATTGTTGTATGGTGACAATGGACATGTCTTTTACAAGCTTTTTTTTAAAAAAAAAAGAAGTTGATTTTCCATTTGCAAAATGTCTCAGTTGAAAATCTTGCAATTTTACACAGGCTGAAAATTTACTGGGTTTTGGTCATGGATGAGGGAGGGGACAGCGGAAGTGGTTGTATAAGAGTGAGATGGGAAGAGAGCAGAAAAGCTGTAGGGCATCTTGAGACATAACAAAGATCAGGTGTCAGACCCTCTAAGCACATGTTTGGCAGTTGTGTGTAAGCACCATAACAATCCCAACACCACTTTGGCCACCCGTTGAACATGCGATGTGAATACCATTGCATTACAAGGACAATTTGCATGTTCTTGCTGAACACATGGCCAACGTTGTGTCTAATGATATCATGTGGTGTGTTAGCAGGTACAACACAGGAAACGAGGTGGTAATGCTTGTGTGCTGAGATTGGGTGGCAAGCAGAACACTGATTTGCCCCTAGATGGGCGGTGCCACATGGTGAACACAGGGCCAAATGGGTGTTCGTATCAAGGTCAAAACACACGTTCAAACATCCATTGACGTTATGTCTAAAGACACCCTCAGAAACTGTAAATAGAGGGGTTCACAGGAGGGCCGTTCCTTTGAAGCAGGAACAATACTAGCCTAAACCATCCCATTGAGAAAACCCACATTATGTAAATGAATTAAATGGTGCCAAATAAACGGAGCCAATTTTGAACATTAAGATTTTTTTGTACAAGGCAGCACAGTCATACTAAGGTGTTGGAGCTTTTAGCAGGTCAGTGAGAGCCATGTTTGTTGAAATTTACTCTAGAGACTATAAATTCGGGCTGCAAAGAATAGGGCTGCCCTAATTCACAAATCAGGTTTAACAATTTGTTTTCTTGGACAAATGCTCAAGTTCTAATCAACGCCCTTGCAAACACTTGTGCAAAATTTAGCTTAGCCCACTCCTTTTTACTGTGGTGCGAATATAACTTCTGCCTCAAGAATCATAGCCAAGACAGTCTCTCAGATTTGTTCCTCATTGTTTCACTCTTTGGTCCCAATTTTCACACCCTGTGGGGGCTCCTGCATTCAGGGCCATTGGGCAAACTGACAGATTTCAGACGTGCTCAAGCAGCACATCCATGTGTGAGTCAGACTTCCTCCTAGTGTAGCTCAGATGGTTGGAGGGAGTCTGTTTTTTAGCATAAGCCTTGCGGTCATTACAGCATGCATTTGGATTTCTGTTGCAGATGATCCGGCACAAGCAACTTCTGACTATGAAACCAACAACAGCGACAGCAGTGACATTGTACAGAACGATGACGAGACAGATTGCTCCAAAGAGCAGACGCGGAAGGGATCTGTCTGCAGGACGTATACTCCTGAGACGATCATATTGCACCCTTTAATGCCACCTGAGGTAGTTTGATAGTTCTAAGCCAGGGCTGAGGAAGTTCTGCCTTTCTTTGGACCACTTTGAAAATTAATACAAGCTCTGTGGCCTGGATAAGAGTTGAGTAGAAAGGGCACTTCAGGGGTGATGCGGAATGGGGGAAGAAAGAAGAGGGTCCAAATCATGGCTCTGTGACATGGATTCAACCCCTGCCCTTGAATGCATGCCCTCATCTTTGGTCCCTTCCCCCAGAATATGCTCCTTTCATGCTTGAGGATAATGGCTGGATTCATGGCCCAGATTCCGGAAATAGAAAAGCGCCCTAGAATAATCTTCAGTTCCCATTACATCATTTCCATTTTATCGCTGCCTACCTCCAAGTGAACACAGTGGGTTTGGCCAGAGAGTCTTGGCACAAGGATATTCTTCTTCACTCCGTGCTCCAGGATGCTTCCAAAATATTGCCCTCAAACACATCACAAGGGCATTCTTCCATGCCCTTTCCATTGTGGGAAATACCACTTTGCATTAAGGAAATGCAAGCAAGGAGGTGGAGAGGCCAGAGTAATGCAGGGGAATCAGTAATTGTGTGATTAAGTTTAAGGGACATGTGCTGAGTTTGTGAGAAGGAAGGGAATTGTATGACTGAGTCTTAAATTACTGCTCTCATAAAACATTTCAAAAGTCTCATATATTTTCATGTATCTGAGAATTCTCTATCCTGATTCTTGGTGCAGGACAAGCCAATTGTTGCCCCAGAACCCCTAGTCATGGACAACTTGGACCCCCTTATGGAGCAACTAAACAGTTGGAATTTCCCAATCTTTGATTTGGTGGAAAAGATAGGGAGAAAATGTGGTCGAATCCTCAGTCAGGTAAGAAGCATGTTTTGCAGACCAGGTATTCAATCCCATCGTACTTTTTGTACATAGAGACAGACACCTACCAAACCAGAACTTTGCAACATGGTTGGGTCCTACATCTTATAGGATCATTGGTCCCTATAACTCCTTGCACTGGGAAGAACCAGGAATTGCACCCTCACCACCCCATAGGAACCAGACAAGACACCATCTTAGTGGAAAAAACATTTGACCATAACTTTATTGTTATCACCTTAGTCAGCACAAGATGCCGTGCATACCTGGGACCAATAGCAGCAAGGGAACCTGAATNCCCCCCCCCCCCCCCCCCCCGATGGTACACTTTAACCACCACCCACCTCCTTGGGCAGGCAGGGTGGTACCAAGTCCAGCCGCAAGAGCCTGGGGCCCGGCAGCCACTTTGCTGCCCCAGTATCCTCCCCCACCCTTACGTCATGCTGTGGAGGAGGTCCCTACCTCCCACACTGGTGCTGAGTTCCTCTCCCTGATAGTTCCCAGGTTGCTGTCCGCAGAAGTTGCAACGTAAGTGGACATAACAGTCTTGAAACCAAAACAAGTGAAATAACTAGCTGCTGCAAAGCAGGCGAAACCCCCTCGCTGTTCTGTCAATCGAAGCAAGTGGGGAAATTCCTTCTTATCACTAAATACAGTGACTAGCAATGCCTACAGCAGCTACTTGCGTTCCATCACCGTACATAACCGATAATCACAAAGCATAACGTGCAAAATCACAATACGTTGCCACAGACAGCACCATGCGTAACATGCAAAATCACTGGGTGGGTGAGTGAGACTTCGCTGAATCCCCGGGGTCACGAGAGGAGCAGCCGGCCCTGCGCGCGCTGCCTTTTCAGTGCAGGTTGTGCCGGTCAACTCCGCCCCTGGGTCAGTCCCCTCCCACCTGGGCTAGCCCACCTCGACCAGCCCTTATGCAGACCAGACCCAGGTTCCAGGTATGGGCGTGCACAAAACTGCCCCCTCCTGAGGGAGGGAGCATCTCTTGCACCACCCCATAGGAACCAGAAAAGACACCATCTTAGTGGAAAAAACATTTGACCATAACTTTATTGTTATCACCTTAGTCGGCACAAGATGCCGCAAATACCTGGGACCAATAGCAACAAGGGAACCGGAATTGAAAATGGGGTTAGGGGTCCAGACTGGACCGCTTGCCCCCCAACCCCGATGGTACACCTTAACCACCACCTACTCCTTGACAGGCAGGGTGATACCATGTCCAGCCACAATAACCTGGGGCCTGGCGCCACCCTGCTGCCCCTATATCCTCCCCCACCCTTACAACATGCTGTAGGGGAGGTCCCTACCTCCCGCACTGGTGCCGAGTTCCTCTCCCTGATGGTTCCTAGGCTGCTATCCATCACCAGAAAGGGGGGAGGGGAGAATGCCCCTTTCCACCCACACAGGTATGCCAAAATGCTGACCGGCAGTAATGCCCTGATGGTGTACCAAAGGTTGTCCTGACCCCCAAAGGTTTTGAACATGACCCACACTGCTCTGTTAATCTTCCGCTTGACCCGCTCCACTTTCCCTGGTGCCAGTGCATGGCACCAAGACCTGTGTTCAAGCATGGGGCGGGGTTCCGGCCCCAGCAGGGGCTGAAGAGCATCGTGCCTGTCAACCACGCAGCATCCTCCAGCTGCGCCTCTGATCCTGGGAGCTGGTTGGGCTCGCCCCCAAAACAGCTTGCCCCCCACCTCCGAGCCAGGTCAGAGCTGGGACTGGGGCTCCTGGGCCCCCATTGAGAGACACTCCCTCCCTCCAGGTGGCGGGGTGGGGCCAGGGGTTTCCGCTGGCAACCGTGGGATGGGGTTCTGGCCCCAGCAGGGGCTGAAGAGCGGTATGCCTGTCGGCAGTGCTGCAGGCACACGCCAAAGGGCCCTTAGGTGTGGCCCTTAGGCGTGGCCCTTAGTGGGGCCTATGGGGCTGGGGAGAAACGCTGGGAGCTTAAGGAGGTGGTACTTAGTGGAAGGATTTGAGGGTCTTTGGGTTTTAATGTTTTTATGTGGGGGGATTTTTAGGGAGGTAGAGGGTGGATTGGGGGGTGAATGGGTTAGCGCCATAGGGGTCATGATAGGATGGGGGAGATAAGGTCCTAGATGGGGGGAGGTGAGATCGGTGAGGCGGGACAGGTGTGGCTCACTACCCCCCAGGCAGAGGGGCAGGTGACTCTTGGTCAGAGGGCCCACGACCCAGTGCTGGTGCTGTTAAATGCGAGATCAGTGGTTAATAAGACAAAAGCTGTCCAGGAAGCAATCCCGGACTATGCCACCAATCTCGTATGTATCACGGAGACCTGGCTGGACAATGAATCGGGGCCTATTTTGGCTGATCTTGTTCTGGCCGGGTATTGCGTGTGTGGGGAATATGAGCTAGCAAGGGGAAACAGGACCGAAGAAGGGGGCACATGACACAAGGACACAAACCCCACTCACAAACGCACACTATTAGGGTTAAAGGAGCCCTCAGTATGGTGTATCGCTGTGTGGTCAATTGTATGCTACAAGGCACCTGACCCAGCCAACATTCATTAATGGGCCTACCGGAGATGTCACACCCTGGATTATAGTGAACCTTCACACACACAGGGTCCAGGAGGGGAAACAAGTGAGGAGGGGGTAGGGACCCCAGGCCTTGGGAGCCCCACAGGGGAGCAGGGAGGGATTAGGGCAACCACACACAGGAAGGCAACGAAGGTCAACAATAAGGAAGACAGAAGCGCACACCACTCGTACACGATCACTCACTGCACACAGCACTTTTCACACAGGAACAGGGAAAGGGAAGGGAGTCTATAGTAAACCACAGTTTCTCCAAATACCAGTGCACGGGCCAGATCACAGGAACCCAGAAGCTCTGATCACCAGCAAAGGAGAAAGCCTAATGGCCCTCCTTTTATGTGCCTTGCTTCAGACCCAGCCCTCGCTTCAGCTGCAGTCGCTCAGAGCGCCGCAGCTGCCTCTCATCAGGTAATTGCTGGCTCAGCAGACTGCAAACAGGGGAAGCCACTACAGACACAGGTACTAGGGGTGTGGGGAGCACGACCTCCTGGGCACCCCGAGCTGCCCCCTGCCCCCTCCTCCACAGTCCCTGTGGTCCCTGCCCCCTCCATACCCTGACACCGTGCAGCATCAGCCACAGTCGGAGGGATGGGGGAGCGGTGTAGCCATGATTTTTAAGGAGGGGTGGTCTGTGAGGAGGTATCCGGTGCCATCCATATTGGGTATTGAGGGTCTCCACCTTGTGTTTGAATTGACAGGTGGCAGTTTGGGAGTACTGCTTGTATACCGTGCACCTGCCTGTGCAGCAACCTCCCTGCATGCTCTAGCAGAGGTGATGTAGGGGGTGGTGTTGCGTGCCCAAGGATAGTAGTCTTGAGGGACCTCAACATTCATGCAGATGCTGACCTTGGGGGAGTGGAGCATGAGTTCGTGGCCGCCATGGCAGCCATGGGCCTGTCCCAAATGGTTATCGGCCCGACACATCAGGGGGGACATACCTTAGACCTTGTGTTTTGCACTGGCCTTGAGGCGGGTACACCATTAGTGGAGGAGATATCAGCTGTGCCCTTATCATGGACAAATCATTACCTCTATTCAGACCTCGCTTCTGGCGCATGTCTGCCCTCAGAAAGGTGCTGAACCGATTCGGATAGTTCGCCCTCTGGAGGATGATGGAACCGGAGCGGTTCCGGAGTGCTCTGGAGGAGATACCCTCTTACCTTGATGACCGTTTCATCAATGACCTCATTGTGCTGTGGAACACCTTGCTGACTGAGGCCATTGATCGGACGGCACCTAGGCGTCCGCTGCCCAGGCCTCCTTGGTTCTCCAAGGAGCTGCGGTTACTGAAGCAAGAGGGGTGGCAGCTGGAGCAACAGTGGCATCGTTTGTATGCTGCAGCCGACAGACTGCAGCATAGAGCCAGTTTATGAGCCTATGCCATGAGTATGTGGGCTGCAGAGGGGAGTTTTTTGCTGCTCTCACAGCGTCCGCAAAATCCCGTCCAGTTAAGCTTTTCCGGGTTGTGCGAGGGCTGGTCAGTCCGGCCTCGGTCAACCTTGGAGTGGAGTCATCTACTGCTCGCTGTGACATGTTTGTGAATTATTTTATGGATAAAATCACTCGTATTCACCACGACTTCAACGCTACACTTATTACATATGGGGAACCAGAGTTATGGAAGCCCCATCTTGTCCAGTTTTGTGGGATCAGTTTCATCGGTGACACCCATCGATATGGTGGATGTTCTTGGGATGGTCAGGGCCACTTCTTGTGAATTAGATCATTGCCTGTCCTGGTTGGTTAAGTCCTGCCGGGAGACAATAGGGCCGTTGCTGGTCGGGGTGGGCAGAGTACCAGACCATCTCAAGGAGGCAGTGGTGCAGCCTCTGCTCAAGAAACCATCACTTGATGTTGACTCCCCTGTCAGCTATCATCCTGTGTCTAACCTTCCCTTTTTAGGGAAGGTTATTGAACAGGTAGTGGCCCGACAGCTGCAGGAACATCTTGATCGTATCAGTTTTCTTGATCCCTCTCAGTCGGACTTTCTTCCGGGGCATGGCACCGAGACTGCACTTGTGACTTTGGTAGACGACCTACTCCGGGAGTTGGATCGGGGTCATTTGACCCTGTTGATATTGTTAGATCTGTCGACAGCGTTTGACACTGTTGATCATGAGATGTTGGTGACGTGCCTGCAGGACTGCGTAGGGGTAGGCGGGACTGTTCTCAAATGGTTCCACTCTTTCTTGGCCGGAAGAACCCAGCAGGTGGTGCTCGGTGATTGTTCTTCATCATACCTAGACATCTCGTGTGGAGTCCCGCAGGGTTCTGTTTTGTCCCCTCTCCTGTTCAACGTGTATATGCAGCTGCTCGGCGAGGTGATTCGGAGGTTTGGTGTGTGGTGTCATTAATATGCTGATGACACCCAGCTATACCTCTATTTTTCAACAGACCCAGGCCCGGCAGTCTCGGTGTTTGGCGGCTGTTGGGGACTGGATGAGAGCTAATCAACTGAGGCTGAATCCTGACAAGACGGAGGTGATGTTAGTGAGTAAGGCAATGGAGTTGGCAGCCCCCATTATCGATGGAGTCTGTCCCCATTGGCCTCCCAGGTACGGAGTCTGGAGGTGCTCCTCAGTGCGCAGCTCTGCCTGGATCTCCAGGTGGAGGCTGTGACGAGGAGTGCTTTCTGCCCATTACATCTGGTGCGACGGCTTCGGGCGTTTGTCTCAGACTCGGGCCTGGCCACTGTCATCCATGCTTTTATCACCTCTAGACTAGACTACTGTAACGTGCTCTACATGGGGCCACCCATGGTGACGGCTTAGACATTGCAGCTGGTGCAGAATGTGGCAGCCTGTCTGTTAGTGGGACCGGGCCACCAGGAGCACATTACACCAGTGCTCCGTTCTCTGCACTGGCTGTGGGTGGTTTTCCGGGCCCGATTCAGGTTGTTGGTTTTGTCTATAAAGCCCTAAACAGCCTGGGCCCTGCCTACCTGCAAGATCGCCTCACTCCCCGGGTCCTGGATCGGCCCCTGCGATCATCCGGGGGTGCCCTGCTCGAGGTCCCCTGGGTTTTGGTGGGGGCCATGCAGGAGACGGCATTCTTGGTGGCTGCACCGTGGCTGTGGAACTTCCTTCCGGTGGCGACCTGGCTGGCCCCAGATCTTCCCTCCTTTCAGAAAAGCTGTAAGACCTGGCTGTTCTGCCAGGCGTTTGGCAGGGGGGGATGGGGGGGATTTTTTGCCTCCTTTTAATGTTGTCTTATTTATTGTTTTTAGTATTTGTAAGCCGCCCTGAGCTGCCTGAGGCAGGAGGGGCGGGGTAGAAACTTGTTATAAATAAATAAATAAATAAATGTCCAACCACCACACCAGCATTGAGAACCATTTCTTGCACAAGCAATCCAGTGTTCCACGTATGGCATTGACCAATTCCATAGATTTGCACAGGCCCATGTCATTTTCCCCAAGGTGGATAACCAGAAGTTCTGGTGGGCCATAGTCTTCTGCCCTATGCATCAACAATGGCAGTAATCACTCCCAGAGCATCCCTCCTATTTCAGTCCAGGTGATGGGCATCTATGATCGCAAACCAAGATGTGAACCAGATTGAGAATTGCCCCGAGATGTGAACCAGATTACCTCCCTTCCCGCCACACAATGCTGTGGCCACAAATCCACACCACCAGAAGCCGTGGACCTATAGATAACAGAAGAAAAGCTGAGGTCCAGACAGCATCTTTATCCCTGGTGTGTCACTGATGGCATTTCAGCAGCCTGATGTAGGAGCGGCAGGCACCGCACTTCCATCTCCCTACTTCCCTGATCTGATCCCATGACATACCTCCCGCCACAGCAGTCGAGGCCACTTCAGTCCAGAAAGAGTGAGACCCATAAGCGGAAGGAGCCAGCCCCAGCCTGCCTACGCCTTGCCTAAAACCAGCCATGAACTGAAGTTTGGTTAGAAAAGATCTATCCAAGTGAACCAACAGTGGGCCATCGCTCCCTGGGCACCTGTCTATAAAATCCTTCACTGCCCTTACTGGGCATATCAGGCTGGCTGGTGCAGCTCTGAGAGTCAGTTTTTGGCCCCTGGCCGACCAATCTGTCTTGGACCTGCAAACAGTCAGCACCACAGAATTGGGGCATAGTATTACATCGCCCACACCCAGGGGTACGTCAGACTGTGAAGCGGGCACCAACTTGCTAATGCACAGCGAACCAAAAAATGCCAGGCTGAAGACTGCCCTAAACAGTACTGCCTCGTAAGGCAAAGAGCATAAGCTAGGTAGTGTGGCAGCCAGGTTTCCCAATATATGGAAGGCAAGACAGGCAGGCGACTGTCCTTCGGTGCCACTATCCTGGTCCACTCCTCTAGGGTCCATTTAAGCCTGAAATCTGCACACGGATCAGATTTCTGGAACTTGCTGGCAAATGTAATGGCCACTAGCCTGGCTCTGATGGTGCAGGGTGCCTAAACCTGGCTGCTCTGGTGCGCTTCAAACCAGATTACAAACTCTGTGGGTATGGGCCATCGTAAGGCCAGCCCTTGCGCTACTAAAAAAACTCCGAAACCACTCAAAACCCTTAGCGTAAGTGTAACGAGTTGCTTCAGACAAAGAAGCCCACACTCCGTCATCTGTCATGCGTTCCCAAACACCCACGGTGCCTCTGGCATTGCCGCCAGTTCTGGGTTGGCCTCTGGTGCTAACGATTGAAATCTCTCCACCTGGAACCGAGAGAGAGCATCAGCGATGTTGTTATGAATTCCTGGAACATACTTGGCAAATCCCTAAACCTAGGACCCCGAATTTCAGCTGCAACCAGCAGAGGGAAGAACTTCAAAAATGTAGTGTCCTTTGTGATGCCCACACCTAACCAGTACACCGACCAACATTGGACGCACCTTTCCCCTTGAAAGAAAACCCTGAAGCCAATTCCCCCCCATGGCATCAGACACTACCTGCAGGTCCACCTCAAGCAGGCAGACCTCTTTCCAAAGGGAGACCCCATTCTAGTTTAGAGTAACTTTCTTGACAATGGCACATGGATCCAGCCCAAAGGTACCTGCAGTGGGTTGTGCCGCCGCCCTAACTGACCCCATATCCCACACAGGAATTGCAGCCTCTACTCCCAGATGAAGGCCAGCTGTCTTCTCCCAGTACCCCACAATGCCTTTTATCGCCCCAGTGTCGCTACTACCCACCCCTGGGACCGCAGCGGTAGCGGCACCTGAGGCCACCACCCTCCCAGACCCCTTACCATTCACTCCAGTGACGGGGTCCTGCCATGGCTCTGCTTGCTGCAAGCTAGCCGACCCAAGTCCTGGCACAGGGTTCTCTCCCTGTGCTCCAGTGTCCTGCAAATGTGGCTGTTTGGGAAGTGGCTCCTGGATGCCCCCCCCCCCCCGCCGGCTATCCTTCAGGTTGGCCTGCCGGCTGTTCAATGCATCAGCCAGCATTGATACAAAATCCTGTAGAACAGCCTTGGGGCTTCTCCCCCCGCCCTACCCCAGGTGCGGCATCAGGCGAGGTTGGAGTAGCCTTGGCCATTTTAGGCCTGTGGGGGGGGGGGGGTGGTTCTGCCCTCTCAAGCCATCTTCCTGCCAACCATAGCCCTGCTCCGCGGGCATTAATTATTATCATTTATAAATTTATTATTATTTATTCATTGCCCATGAACAGAGACCCCAAATTCCAGGCAACCAGCCCTAACCCAATTTGGAAGGGACATCAACAGTCATCTAGCCACCATCCATTATGTTATTTATTTGTATTATTATCAATTATTTTATTTGTTCATAAGTAGCCATCAGTTTGTTTATTCAGTCAAGTTATTTTAGTTATTCATAAGCAGCCATCACTTATTTATAAACATAGGCCCCAATAAGCCCCCTCCCAAAGACCCTTTTAAATCCCAAGGGCCGCACGTAGCCCTGTAGCCCTGCTGGGAACTCTTTTTAGATCCAGCCACCCCCGTGGCCCTGGAACCTGACTCTCCGCAGCCGGTAGTGAGGAGTGGGGATATCCTCTGCAGGGACAGCCCGACAGAGGAATGAACAACGATAGTACCTCCGCCGGAGGCCACTTTAGCTACAGGAAATGGTCTCACTCCAACAGATCCCTTTAAATGCCCTGAAGCCAGTACCCCATGTGGCTGGGGGGAAACTATACGGCCCCAGCGACAGCGCACCAGCGCAACCATGCCCAGCGCTGCAGGGGCAGCCTCGTTTATTTACAAGGCTGCAGGAGTTCTTTCCTTTATTTTATTTTTATTTAAAATTGCAGCCCTGAGCCGCAAACAGGATATCCGGTCAACCACGTGGCCCAGGAACCCTGCTGTCCCCCGCCGGTCACCAGAAGCGGGGAAATCCTCTGCAGGGACAGCTCCGATAGTGAGGACCAGTGATAGTCCAGGAACCCATCTCTCCCCAGACGGTAGAGTGGATCAGGGATAACCCGGTAGAGGAACGATAGCCCAGCAGCCAGAGCTGCAAACAAGAGATCCGACCACCCACATGGCCGGGCATATCCTATGCGGGGACCACTCTGTTAGCAATGAGCGGCGATAGCCAGGAACCCAGCTCTCACCAGCCGGTAGAGAGGAGCTGGGATAGCCCGGCAGAGGGACGATAGCCCAGCAGCCATAGCTGCAAGCAAAAGATCCACCCACATGACCGGCGATATCCTCTGTGACGACCGCTCTGGTACCAAGGAGTGGCAGTAGCCAGGAACCCAGTTCTCCCCAGCCAATAGCAAGGAGTGGGGATAGCCTGGGAGAGGGACAATAGCTCAGCAGCCAGAGCCACAAGCAAGAGATCCGGCCACCCACGTGGCCCAAGATAGCCCGGCAGAGGGACAAGATCAGCTGGGGGGAGCCGAGATATCCTCTGTGTGGCCTCGAAGCTGGTAACAATGCTCCTCTTGGCCCTACCCATGCCGTTGGTGCCCCTTGCCCAGTTAAATGTAGTACAGGGACTTTGACCTGAGGGAGGGAGCATCTCATCCTGCAACACAACTGACAGGAAAGAGGATGTTCTAGGAGGAGTCTGGAGGGAGAGCAGACTGAATATGTGCAAACAGGGAGTTCCAAGCATAGCGGTGAGGGTGGGAGAAAGGGCAAGGACAGTTTGGGGAACAGGGAAGAGTGGTGTCAGAGGAGAAGTGAAATTCCCAGGTGGGAGAGTAATAGGAAATGAGGGCAGGTAAGGCGGAGCAAGGTCACAGAGACTTGAAGGTCTGTTCTTGCCTGTCTGTTGTCCTCTCTTACATTACATGAAAATCACAGTCAAACCTAGAACTGAAAAGAGTATCTGATACTATCCAGTATCCATCCAGATTTTGCTTATCAGCCAGTAGCAGTCAGCAGTTAACCAGATTACTAGGGATGAAAATTTCGGATTCAGATAGAACCGAATCTACCCGAAAATGGCTGATTCGATTCTATGCAAAAATTTGGATAGTTTTCAGTTTTGGCCGATTCGTATCTTTAACATTGCTTTTTGATTCGGATTTTTTGCATTGTGGTTTGTTCCCATTGATTTCAGTACGGAAAAATGCAATGGAAAGAATCCGAATCGAGATCCAAAATTCCTAAAGAACCAAATCTGAAAAATTCAAATCCAAAATTCCTCCATGGAGTCCCATCCCTATGGATTGCTGATTTACTACGGTAGCATGCATTGTCTTTTACATTTGGTTATGTGATAATGTGGTAAGTGCTAAGTGGTAACATCCAGTAATCTGGTTTGGCAGATTCGTAACAGGAATACTAGCTATTAATTGGAATACCAGCTATTGCTGTCCATTTCTGCACTAGTCGAACCTTATGACGATTACAAGGTTCAAGGGGATAAAACTAGTCTTGAAACTTCTCCACAGGAACCTAATTTTGAAAGCGTTGACACTAGGACTGAAACAAGATTTCACCAAAACAGGAAATCTCATTGAAATCCTAGTTCCCGATACCATTTTGATCAAATTAAGAACCTCTTGATGCTCAGTAATGTCTCTTACCAACATTTTGTTTTTCGATTTACTGACTTTCTGCTTACCGGGATCCGTGTTTACCTCTTTGGTGTTTATCGTTTTGCCATCCATTTCAATCCCAAGAGGTAATACCTTCGCAATACCACATTTCTTACACTTCATTTTCCCTTGTACTTCCTTATCACTCATTGGCTGTTATGCAGATTCCTTTACTAATCTGTCATCCAGTTGAAGATTAGCAAAGGGAAAAATGTAGGACAACCATTCTGATTGGAGGCACTGGAGGGAGGTTGAGGTGTGAGCTATTCGCACAGTGGAATCAAATTCAAATTTGTTTATTTCGCGTGGTGGAGAAATGCGAAAACCGCATTCTCGGAAGAAAACAGTGCCTTTGGGAATGCAGTAAGCAGTAAATGAAAGAGAACTGAGAAACTGCATCGGTATGACGAAGCAGTTGGGAAATCTATCCCGGTTCCCAATATGGCAAAATGTCTCAGGATCCGACAATTTAACTGCTTGTTTCAGCCCTAGTTGACTCTTTATAGTCCGTTATCTTCCCCATCTGCTAAAAACCTGAGTCAGATGGATATAGTCGATCTCTGGGTGTTAACAAACAAGACCATAGCCCACTGCAGTCCATGTTCGTTCCGTGCAGCCCTTTAGTAGAGCTGAAACAAAAAATCTCTACACGTGCTGTTTCCAACGGAAACCGCTTTTTCACATTCATTTGTGTGATGAGGAAACCTGCTGGCATTTTCAACATTTTTCGTGATTTTACTGCTCTTTTCCACTATTTTGGTAATTTCAGATGATATTGGTATTTTTTGGTAATTACTAAAAACTTCCGGAAATGGCAGAAAATGTCAGTAGATTTTCTCCTTGTTCCCGAAAGGTTTGTATGTTCCAACGGAATTAGAGCACCTGCTCTCACTACAGGCCTAATGTTTAGCGTGTAGATCCTAATAAATGAGCATGCCCCCATGTGTATTTCATGTGTGTTCGTGCGGCCCTCATTCAGCCCCCACTCACAGATTTAGCATAACCAATTGAATACACGGGCAAATGTTCTAACCCACCCCACCCATCACCATCCCCCTTCTCAGTATCCCACCCCCTGTCATGAATTACTTCTGCGGCAAACCATGGGAACAAGAAGCCACCCCAGCTGTTTGTTTCTTCTGGGCTATTATGACTTCGGGTGGCGGTCCAGCACCTGCTATCCCTGCCCACCCCCAGTGATTCAGTCATGGATTTATACCGGCCAGCACTTGGCAACTGTAATTAATCAGTTGCTATGCACATAATGCTGAGTTTAAGTAGCAAATTGCATACTTGTTTGAGCACTTGAAGTGAAAACGAAAGTAAAAATTGAAATCAAAAGCAATCAATCTTTCAGTGCTGTCATCTGGTTCCTTGCAATGCATCCACAGCTCACAGTGATGCACTGGCAGGAAGCAGCACACAGTTTTATCAGGGTCTCGCATTTTGAGGGTTGGAAATCTCCGTTCGCAGAAAACCCCCAGTTAAACACATGCCACCCCTTCACTATCATCTTCTGCGTCCCCATACAGCGCAGGTGGAAAACGTCCCCACTTGTGAGGGCTTTCTGCACTTCTTTGAGTGTCCAAACCTGGTACAGGACAAGCAGCTCCCCTTCAGTTGGTTCATATTTCCAGTACCCCGAGACACTGGTTTCCCTGAAGATATTCATCTTTTTGACCTGGGACTCCCAGTGACCCCCTCAGGTATCCTCTCACTGTCATCAGGGCAGTGATGAGAAACAATGGCGAAGATCCAGCCTTTGTTTTTGACAGCCTTACTTATGGCATTGCACAAACCTTGAAGAAACACTCATTCTCGTTTGCGTTCCACACTCTCACTCTTGTCCGAGGCTCCCACTGTTGCATTCTGTAGAACTTGGAACTGCAGCTGGGTTGCGTGTTGTCTGCACTCCACTGTGCCATACAGAGAACCCCATTGTGTGGATGTAGCACCCTATGAGCTCATAGGTGAATTCCAAGGATGGGTCTGTCAGTTCTCTCTGCACATCTGGCCTCGTCTAAATGTCAGCAAAAGCCAGTGTATCCATGACCCCCCCAATTTCTCAGCTCAGGGGACCTTGACCGGCCTCAGCACCTGCACTTGAAATCCATTTTGCTTTGCATGGTAATCAACCTGCTTCAGTGAGTTTCTATGGTGGTGTGACCCCTCATGCTCATTTCAAACAAAAACGGTTACTTTATGAGTAACTTTCAACCAATGGGCAAGAGCATTCTGGCCCTGCTCCCACATACATTCTGAGCACAGTGACCTTCAGTAACTTGCAGATCCGCCCCCCCCCTCCACCACTTAACAGGTACTAAAATACAAATATGTTGTAAACAAGTCACACACGCACACACACACACAGCAGAAGCTTGATGAAACATTTTTCACCCAGTAGCGAGCCTGTAATGCCAGGTGACCAACAGCAGCCAACTCATGCATGGCACGCTACCTTTCCCCTAGTGCCTCATGACCAAAAGCAGCCAATTGCAACTCATGTGCTGCGCAGCCAATCCTACATAGGCAGCCACCCAGCTCTTTAAGCTGCTCAAAACATTTGGCGTGTGGTCTGCAGAGTTCACGGACGCCAGTGCTGCAGCCATGAAGATGCATGCTGAGAACTTCCTTATACTTGTTATCGCGCTCCAGGCCTTCATTACTGCTGCTGAGTAGAACCTGCAAGTGATCCAACAGATCCAAGCCTTCTGCTATCATTGACGCAATGTGATTTCAAGGCACAGACAGGCTTTTGCTTGATCTGTGGCTGGGATAGTTGGGCACATCACACTGCGGAGCTTCCTACTTCAGTGCCATGCACTTGCCTGCTTCCAGCAACAATGGGCCCCGCTGGGGAGATTTGAAGCCTTGCAAGGGCAGCTGATACAGCTTCAGTCACCAACACCATGCACAGGGCTGTACTCTGAGTGGTTGGTTTGGATGAGGGAGAAAAGTGCAAAGTGGTGGGAGATGTGCTGTTCTCATAAGGAGACGCTGACTGGGTCGTAAACTTCAGGATGCCCCATTGCCTTGTCCTGAAGATAACTGAGATCCTCAGGCCACTACTGGAGAAACAGAGCACAATGATGCAGTCACCCATCTCCAGACTCCTGCCACTCTGTCACCCAGCAATTTGGTGTTGGAACCTCCACGGTGGGCACCATACTATTGGAGGTTTGCACTGTGATTGTGAAAGTGCTGCTGGACTGGTTTGTGCAGTTAGTTGACCCCCGGAGATAATTGATGGCTTTTGTTTGGAGGAGTTCATGAGCTGCCCACCCCATAGCAAGAATGACTACCTGTACCAGAAGGGTTTTTCTCTGTAGTTCTCCAGGCAGTAGTGGACCACCATACCCATTTCATGGATGTGCTGGCCAGGTGGTCTGGGAAAAACCACAACACCCGCATCTTCCACCAGTACCCTTTCTTTGACCACATGTACATGTCATCAGGGGTCAGGAAATTCCAAACGCAGGGGGAGCCACTCGTACTCGGTACTCTGGCCCTAATTCTGTTCACACGGAATGGGGGGTAAGTGCCCGTCAGGATAGAAGTGTGGCTCTCATGATCTCTGTGAGATCAGGCCTCTATCATCATTGGGCGCAGAGCATTACAGGGAGTCCAGAGCCTTGCCCTACACTGTCACGCGATCCTGGCACACCAAGTGGGGGAAAAGGGTCACTAGTGGGGACAATGTGCAGGGCAGGCGAGGGCCCAGGAAGCAGTGTCAGGGAAAGGGGGACTGCACGCAGGGAAGAAGCTGGGGAGAAGCCCAGGTGGGGGCAGGGGCAGTTGTGGCACTCACTCACCGTTCAATCACTCAGTCGGGGTGGGGGACACTGGAGGGCTACCAAGCGCACGGGGCTCACTGGGTCACAACATGCACACACACATGCACTCGCACACACACACAATATTGCATAAATCAAGAAGGAGCATCAGACTCAGTACTTAGCTTCACGGGGGGGGCCGGTTTCTCTCTGATTACCAGTGCAGTGTTGAGCTCCGTGCTGGTGTTTATACTGTGCTCACAAGTGCTCTGAGTGCCACGGCAGGGGCAGGGCTGACCCCGTGGCACGTGGGGGCGAAGGAGGAGCTACCGCCAGCCTTAGAGCAGGGCTGGTTGCCATGGGGACCGGTGCCCGTGCCGCGGCACACCGCTCTCGTGCTGGTGGGGTCACGCCACACTGTATGGTGCCTGGGTGCCACCGGGGATGGCCATGAAGGGCCCGGAGCCGATAGGCGGGGCTCACAGTACACTGGAGACTTTGGACCATCCACTGAGAGGGGTGCTTATGAGGCCCGGGCCCAATCCTCGGACCTCACCCCACAGCCAGACTGGGTGGGGCCTAACAGACGGCAGGGCGCACAGCACTCAGATTAGGCCGGCTGGGCAAACCTTAGCCCACACCGTGTTGCTGACCTTCTCTGGACGACGCATCCGGTAGTAGCCACCCGCCCCAAGGCAGAAGTGGGTGAACATCTGGTGGCCAGTAAACTGACAAGCAGGTGACTTGCAGGCTACTGTCTCGTTTGTACCCATTGTTGATCATTTAGTTAGGTCTCCACCAGACAGAATTAAACCACATACTAAAGTTTTGATTCTGGACATTCTCGCTTTTCTAGTATTTGTAGGAACAACAAAAACTATTAACTGCAATAGGTAGTTAACTTGTTTGTGGGCTGCTTCTACAGTCAATATCTCTGACATTTTCTGAAAGGAATTCCTTGAATGCCAATTAATTAAATCCAAAAGAAATCTTTTCCTTTTTGTGTGTTCATCTAGATAGCATTTCTTAGCAATTTGTAACACAAAGTGAACAGAGCTAATTATTAATGGTGTTTTTAAACGGGATACGCCAACACAGGTCTATCCACCTGTGCATCAGTCTGAAAGCAATGTGGGTGGGCACACGCTCCTGTGGCCCCCACATGGAGCCTCAGGAAAAAATACTGAATGCTCCATGTGGGGGCAGGAGTGGGCAGTGCATGGGTAGGGGCGCACACCCATCTCAGCCTGTTTAAATTCCATACACACACTCACCGGACATGCGTTGGCGCTCCACACATGCACACAGACCTGCCCCCCAGCCGTGTCCATTTAAAAATGGCCAATGCCCTTTACAGCCACCTTCCCTTGGCATCGCCAGTCACCACCAGTCTTTGCATCCACCATCTACTTCCCCTGTTCTTGTTTCCTGAAACCCTTCTACACATTTCAAAGTTAAAAACATGCATGAAGATCATGATTCTGAATTGGCTAAATACATCCTGCCGATGCTCCAAAAGTGATGGACCATATTGGGTAGAAACCCAAGATGGGGGACCATGGAGGGGATAAAAAACAACGGAGAAGTTTTGAAACATCAGGACTGATTTCTATAATTATAATTTGGGTTCAAACAGGATTGGATAAGTTCATGGAGGGATAACTTGGTCATCAGTAACTTGGTCGGGAATAAAAACTTTGACTTCCAGATCCTTTGACCTTTACTTCTAGTGAGTAAATAATAAGAAAGGATTAATGCTTCCTATGAAGATTCCAGTGCTTGCTGGGTTAGATGGACCATTGGAGTGACTCAGTATGGTAGCTCTTAGGCAGCACAAGTTAAAAAAAAAAGTAAAAATAAACTCTTATGGGTCGATGTTTCTCATAATTTATACTTAATAATTTGCAATTTTTAAAAGGGATTAATATATGTAATCAGATTAATATCTGAAATTACGATGCCTTCCTCATTAGAGCTCTACCAGCAGATTATGGTTATGACCCTCAAAGTACTTGTGTCCCACCAGCCCAAGTGAATGAGTGAAATCGAGCCATGATTTTTCTTCTAAAGAGAGAAATGTTTCTTTGATGTGTAATTTATATCTCAGCCTGTCCTTAAGGGTCCTTGAAGTGCAGCGAAGAAAGGAAAACAAAGGCTATGAGTGATTTATTTTCTGCTTTCCACAATTATATCGTCCCATCTCTTTCTTTAAATAGAAAACTGAGGGAAAATTAGCAAGATGAATTAACTATGCATGCCTGGCAATCCAAAATGTATGATGTGGAACAAAGAGGAGTTGACGTGTGTCCCCAGAAGAACATTTGGTTTAGGAAGTAAATGCTGGTTTAGTATCTTTAAGACTGCTTGAATTTGTCTACTTTTTCTTTGGGGAATGTTAAGTTGATTTAGACACTATATTAAAAAAAATAATAAAAAAAAATCCAGCAAACCCCCCCCCCAAAAAAACCCCCAAACCCTCAGCTCTATAATCATAAAGGGCATCCTTGCACAGTACGGTGGAAAGCACTAAAGCACAGCACTTCTACATCTATAAATGCAGGGCACAAGGCAAGACATTCCCAGAAAAATCTCACTTCGGAATGGAAAAGCAAATCTCTCCAATCTTAAATCGCTGCTTCACAACATGCCCCATCGTTAGATAATGCCTTAATTCACACTTACTGCTCTACTAAAAACCACCCCTGCAGGGCTGAAAGTCATTTACTTGAGAAGGAGGAGAGAGGGGATTGAAGCTGGAAAATAGAAGTATAGCCTGAAATTAAAGTGTTTCCCCTTCTACTGCTACTGATTTAAAATGAAGGACTAATGACCAAGGAGACAGACTCCTGGAAAATCAGCAGTGCCAAGGCTCTGGGTGGTTGTACCTGCAAATGGGTACTTGGCAAGTGTTCCACCACTAACATGGTCCTGTCAGGGTTATCATCATCTCTTTATTTCTGCACAAAGAAATTAAACGACCCTGAGGGGTGGGAAAGGAGGGGCGGGAAGTGTCCCACAGGGGAAATATGATTAATTAAGGGATGGGTTTGAAAAGAAAATTCAAGATTGTCTCTGAATGGAATCAACATGGTCCAGAATCAGAGAGTTATTGCCAGGAGGCTCTTATGTCTGAAGTTCACGACTACCAGAAAAATCACCTAAGGGTAATTTCAGACGTAACGAGACCACGGTCAACCACAGTGACTCCCCTGTGGTGGCCGTTTGTTCCGTAGCGTCTGTTTGATCAAAATGACCACGGTTCTGGACCTCCAGCTGCCCGGAGGTCCAGAATCGTGGTTAGATTGGCCATGATCTGGGATGGGCTAAACTTTATGTCTGTTACGTTTGGCCCATCCCGGATCGTGGTCCCGACCACGGGACGGGATTGGGCGCAGCGGCCAGATTGGCTGCTGCACCCACCCATTTCCCAGAGGGCGGCCGGACGGGGGACCACAGGAGGGCCGGGCTGTGCGGTCACGCCGCGCAGCCCCATCCCCTCCCCGATCCCTGGTAGGAATCAGGCCGGCACGTTTAAAGGCCAGCTGGCCAGCGTGGTTCAGCGTGGCGGGCCTTTGGGCCCGTTAGTCTGAAATTACCCTAAGTTGAGTATGGCTGGATTCAGAAAGGCCTCTGCTCTTGCATATCTGGCCTAGCGCCTCCATGAGCGCCTGATCTGCTTTCCTCACAGCCTTGTCATCTCTGATTTTTTAAAGAGGCTGAGGCAAAGTAGTTCAGATGATCTCCTTTCTTCAACCAAAATCTCTTGGGGAGAGTGTGAAAGCTTTTGAGCTGCAGGGAGCCCTTCCTCAGGCATGTAAGAAGTTAGAACCCTGAAGAAGGGCCTCATGTTGCCCAATACTCTCACCAGCAGCAGTTGATACAGCAAAAACTATAATGAGATCAACTGAACTACTTTGGCTCCATCTCTTACATTTGGACCAACACAGCAACACTTGTATGTCAACTTCACTGTATATGCAGCCTACGCTGTCAGGGCCAGGGGACGGAGGAAGCTTCGGGGGACCAGCAGAGACCCCGACTCCCCGAACCCAGCCCTAGAAGTGTTGGCTCCAACACCAGAAATGTCCCCCCTAGACCTACCCGAGGAGAAGGCAGAGACAAGTCAAGGCCCCGGTGCCACAATAGAGGAAACCCCGCCGGGGCCCCGCCGAGACAGGCCGCTTGTTCCGGCCAAGCAGGGGGCGGGGCCAGAAACCACGTTGCGCCGCTCAGCGCGGCTGCACGCAAAGAGGGGCGGAGCCCCGAGTACTTAAGAACAGCTGGCACTATGCTTCAGTGCCGGCGATCAGTAACCCTGTGAAGCTGGCCCCAAGGCGTGTGGTGGAAGCAAGGATCATTGAAGGAACGTGTGGAGAGAGTGCGAGAGCGACGGAGAGAGAGAGAGAGAGAGAGCGCGAGAGGGTGTGGAAGGAGTGCGACGTGAATAAGTGTGACTGTGAGTGCGTGGGTAGCTGAAGGTAGGTGTGTGTGGGTCTGTTGTACACTGCTCCCCCCTGTTCCCTGGTATCACTGAGAGAGGCCCCGCGGTGGGTGAAGGTGTTTTCCCCCATTCTCCTTACCCCCGCGCCACAGGGTACTCCCCCTTCCCTCCACTCCTTTGCCAAAGGGTGTGCTCTCCCCAGCACAAGTGCGTGGACGGGTGCAAGGGATTTGAACGAGTGGGCAGGGACCTGGTCCCCCTGGGAATCAGGAGGGGGCTTGCGCACTCTGGTTCTGATTCCACTTCCCTATGATGACACGGCCCTGTCTCTAACGAGACTTGGTGGGCCACCTAACAACCTGAGGGAACTTCTTTGGCAGAACCAGCGTGTTCATCCTCTCTTCCCAGGAGTCCCTTGTGTGGGCCGTGCAAACGGCTGGGCAGGTCCGTGGGCTTCCCCCCCTCACTCGCTCCCCGTCCCGGGGAGACCTAACATACACAGACGCCATTGTCTTTTCATTTTCAAAATGGGTTCATTGATATAGGGAAAAAAATTGGGAATCACTGGTTTAAAGTCAAAACACACAGCTCAAGGATTCAGGAATCCTGAAGCCTTTGACTCCCATTAAGCAGAAAAACTTTACAAAAGAAATTAAGCAAACCTTTTGTTTGCTAAAGAGAGTGCAGACAAGAGTTGTTATGTTGGTTGCAAATGTAACAAATGGAGACAAAGTAGTTCAGAAGATTTCATTTTATTGTAGCAAGCGCAACTGCTGCTGCATATGTTGAATTTTATCCAACTTATCAGAAATTCTACTTAAGCAGACCTTAAAGAAATAGACCTAGAGATGAAGAAAGCTAATGCTCCGATTAAGCATCGGGCTTCTCCACCTCCAGTCTCCTTCCCCCACCCCCCTCCTGAAAAGCGTAGCTTAGTCAGAGCAGATAGGTCAGAACTGTGTATATCTGTCTCTCTGTGTGTGCATGATCCTGTCAGTTCTGAGTCTGGTGGTCTTGGGTGGACTGGATGTGGAGACAGGGGAACCTGAGGCTCACTCCCTCTATAGCCTGGGACTCTCAAGGTCAGAACTGACCGGATTTCTTATACACACTGCTCAGCCTGGCTATCAGTGAGAGTTTGCATGTCTAGGGAGAAATGATGTTCCCTAATGTCCATCTCCAGCCTGCCCACATGAAGACTCACCCTGCCAGGGTGTATACTACAGTATTTGAATCACATGCTGCTAAGAAATAATGTAAATACACTCAAGGCTCCTAATATTTTAGCTGGGTGGTTATGTTCTATACACCTTAAAAATTTGAGTTATCAGGATTCAGAATTTGACTTATCCAAACCAAGAATCAAGACACATCTCTCTAGACCTAGGACTGGGGAAAACAAATTAATTTGACTTATTCAGTTACACAAGTTCTACTTAAGTGGATTCTACTGCATTCCATTGTGACCCCAGACTGTGTTAAAGGCATGCAGGTATGCCAAACATCATGATGACCTCCCTTGGGGGAATGACCCATAGTTTAGGAGCCTCTGGTCTAAGTCATACACAGTTCACTCAGCTGTTATGGGGCTCAGCCAGTAGACATCTGGCTGTACAAAAAGAACACACAGAAGGCGATTATATTAAGTAATACATGAATAATGAGCCTCCTCTTTGAATGAAACCTCCATTAAAAAGCAGTTCAGGGGTAGCATTTGTTCCCATTCAAGTAATCCTGCTGGGAGTGTTTGCTTTATAAATGATGCATTTAAACATTAAGTTCTGTACAGCAAAACTGAAAGCGGGAAGAGCTGGAGAAGGTACTTGCTGGGTTTTGCAGCCCGATCCTAAAGCCTGTGCACTGCACAACCATTACATGCGCAAGTTTAGGATCAGGCCCGAGGTTTGTTCCTAAGAAGAAAGTAATTAGACATGTGAGTAGTAGAACATGTCACAATTTTCTAAATAAGAAGCTACCGAGGTTGAAGATGAGTGGTTGTGGCGATGACTGAACCATGGGGAATGGGGAGGGCAAACGGAGTAGCCTAGCGGGGAAGGTGTTGAATTTAGGTCTGGGAGACTGGATTCGAATCCCACTTAGCCATGAACTCACAGCGTGACCTTGGGCAAGTCACTGTGGGTGTTAACAGACATCCACAGTGGACATTCTCCCTACCAGGGGTGGGGCAGAGGGGGGAAAGGTGCTTCCCACAGCTGGCCAAGACACAGCCGTGGGAACAAACATCCCTGTGGCCTCCACTAGCCAGGGAAGGGGGCAGAGAGCAAGGTACGCCCCAGCATTCCTGGCATCACCCCCCTCCCCCAGCATGGCTGAGCACCATGACAACCCCTCAAGCTGGGAGGAGCCAGGGTTAGGAACAAATGTTCCCACACGTTTCGCCCCTGCTCTGGCCCAGCTGGGTGCAGACTGGGCTGGCTTTCATCCGGGCCCACATTTCCAGCCCAGACGCCACCCCGGAGCAGTGTGGGCCCAGAACAAACATGCCTCCGTGACGCTAGCCAAGCCGGGTCAAAACAGGCCCTACTGGACCAGCGTCACGCTTTGTAAATACCCTGTGTCTCAGCCTCAGTCCCCCAACTGAAAAAAGGCAATAATAAATGACCTGCCTCACAGGATTGCTGCGAGGGTGACTAGGTAACGAATGGGAAAGCACTTTGAACCCTGAAAGTGCTATATAAAGGCTTAATAATAATAACTCTCTTGCATCGGGCCTAGACCTGGGTGAACCCACCTGCACCAGACTCGAGTCAGGCCCAAATTTCTGGCTTTAGTTGGGGGAGACGTGATTTGTGCAACATGCTTTGGGGAAGGGGCCAGGACATTCTACTAGTGTGACCAACTGTGACAAGGGAGACTAGGCAACTCAAGGCTTAAAAAGCATGTCTCATTTGGGATGCAATATTTATCATTCTACATCCAAGCAGTGGGTTAAACTAGATGAACCTCAAGGTCCCTTCCACCTCTAGGAAGTTGTCCCCAGAGATCTGTTCCTTGGGGTTATTATCTTTTGTTTACACAGTTAAGTTAGAGAGAGAGGTTGGATTTTTCCTTTCCTTTGTATACAAAAGATTAACCTCCACCCCTCACCCCAAGCCCTTTCCTTTCCTGTCCCCGGTAGGAATCAATGAATGTAAGAAGTGCATTTTTTCTGTTTAGAGTAGATACCCCTAATTCTGACAGATCACTGGAACTCTTACACTGACAAGTGCCCTGGGCTTTATACATCAACTGACTAGAGCTGTTCTTCAGCACTAAGATGCATAGGGATTGTCCATTACCAATCTCCCATTGTCCATCAAAACTCAGACTGGAGAAGCAGCAGGCAGCTACCGCTTACATCAGAAAGGCCATCCCAGGTCAAGCCAATGCTCGATAGAACCCAGCATCCTGTCTCCGACAGTGCCCGTTCTTGGTCACTTGGGAGAAGTACCCTATCTGGTGACAAAGGGCAATTCATTCCCTGTTGTCCGCTCCCAGCAGTAGGAAGTTATGTCCCTCAATAGTCGATCAAGTCCAGCATCCTGTCTCCAACAGTGACCATTCTTGGAGTTGTATAATGGCCAAATAATGGAGTGATCACATCCATGTCCCGATAGCCAATGGTTACGTTCCAACCCGCTTGACTAATAACCGTTAATGGACCTATGCTCCAAGAACTTATCCAGTTCCTTTTTAAATCCAGCTATGCTACTGGATCCTTTGACAACAAGCTCCACAAGTTGTTCTTATCTTATCTGGTCTCTTCAACTTTTCTGTATAAGTTTTTGAGAGAGAGATCTGCTGGGCGTAAACTAACGTGGTAATACCCACTCGTAAGTGAGTAGGTACCATCAAGCTTGCTAGGAGACAGGATTTTTGTGATGAGTAGTGGCTAAGTAGCTCCATTCACAGCGTAAGCCCAGGAGATAGGGGGCACACCGTGAGTTCAGGGCACTTGCCCATAGCTGTTGGGAGGTCGGTTAGGAGACCATGCCACAACTATGTGTAAGCAGGAAGGAAGGGAGGTTGGAAGCTGTGGAGAGGAGTGGAGCAGCTCCTCGCCTGACCACACCTTCTAACAGGATGGACCCAGGGACTTACTGATAGCTCCTGTTGCATTTGTTTCCACCCGCTCCTGTGCTCTCTCTGTTATCCCCCAGTCTGATGTATATTAGTGTTGTTGAGACTCCAGCTTTTCAAATGGATAACTAGGACTAAAACAAGAATGAAATTAATTCTCGTGAGAATCTCACAGCCCTGGCAAAATCTCATGAGATTCTCACAAAAGACTCGAGATTCTCACAAGAAACTCGAGAATCTAAATAATGCCCTAAAAAGGATCTGCACGTGCGCAAAATGGCCACGCGTACACAATGGCCATGGTGGCCGTTTTTGGGCAAATGCACAGACCTTTTTATTTATTTTTTTGCTATTTTGAGGTTCTCGAGAATCTCACCGTAATCTTGAGTTTCTTGCGAGAATCTCAAGGCAAGAAAATCTTGTCGAGAAGTCTATTCTCGGTGAGATTTTCAAGAAAGGCGAAATCTTGTTTCTGCCCTAATGGATACCCTGGAACCGCACCAACTGTAGAGGCCTTTACTCTGGAAAAGGCTTATTTCAAGTGGTTGCGACGTACCCTCAGACAGCTCTTTTACTACCAGCCTCCTGAATGTTGTGACTGTCATTGGCAATGCCCCATCACTTCCAGCTACATTGTGTCCAGTTACCTTTGCACTGATCTTGGTATTGTCAGACCCCAACCCCATACAAGAAGCAGCAAATCTGCATGCAGGTATAACCAGTTGGTAGCCAGTAGCAGGTTTGCTGTTGGAGAGTTCCCCTGAATTAGAAACTACATCTGGCTTGCTCCAGCTGTTTCCTCATACTAGGTGTGGTCTCTTGAGTTGAGGGGTTTAAGGGTTGCTGTAGTACACACGCAATGAACGAGATACACACCAGACTCTCAGGATCGGGTCACTAGACTTTTATTGCTTAGGAAATGGAACAGGGACAATGGATCCAAATCTGTCCCTGCCCAAGAGAACCAGCAATACAGACCCTGCTAGCTAGCCAAGGTGGTTCTGAGGCACTGTACAAAGTAAGGGTCTCTTATACGGTACAGAATAGTTCGAGGCAATGGAAAGGGGGAATGAAGGAGGAAAGGAAAAGTCAAGAATGCTGATTAAATCTTAGCTCCTTGGGCAGATCGGTAAACAAAGAGTGCTCCAGCCAAGGAGGAGCCCATGGCTGCTAGTTTTGATCAGGGAGGCACCCTCTCAGGCTCATGCAAGTACAACAGTCATCTGTCTTTACGAGGCCTTAGCTGCTTTTATTTATATAAAAATCAGATGCCCCCCTCGTCGTCACCACCCAAGGTACTCAGGGGACTTCGAGGAGGGCGCTCCCAGCCAACCGCAGGGGCTGATCCAGGACCTGGGGGGGTGAGGTGATCCCACAGATAGGTGGGACCCAGGCCATTTAGGGCTTTATAGGTCAAAACCAACACCTTGAATTGGGCCCAGAAGACTATAGGCAGTCAGTGCAGAGAACGCAGCACTGGTTTAATGTGCTCGCAGCAACCCATCCCTGTAAGGAGGTGGATTGCTGCATTCTGCACCGGCTGCCATCTCCGGAATCACAGCCTAGGTTCACCGCCAACACAGCCTGGGGCAATCCCAGGCCAACATCTGGTGGCACCTGCAAGGTTCAGGCCAAAGCATGACACAGCAGGCCAAAGCGGCCCGCCGTCACGTTAGCACCCCGTGTGCGCGGTGGAGTGGAGTGCCCCAGCCGGGGGCCAATTCCATCTCCTGCACCAGGGCCCAATCCAGCCTCCCTGCACCTAGTGGTAACTCAAAAGTGCCATAAGGATCAAAGATTACTTGACTAAGGATTTACCCAGTGACTGCTGTCTTTATCTTTTACATATCAAAGTTCTAGTTCTGGTGTCCTTTTTGGTCTATTAAGCAGCATGGTTGGTTTCCTTTTCCAGGTATCCTACAGGCTCTTTGAAGACATGGGGTTGTTTGAAACCTTTAAAATTCCGGTGAGGGATTTCATGAACTACTTTCACGCCTTGGAGTGCGGATACCGAGAAATTCCTTGTAAGTAAGATTTGACCTATCAAATAAGGACATTTTCAGTGACGGGTTTTTGTTTGTTTGTTTACATCCTCTAAGACAGAGCATCACTTTTTGCTTCAAGGGCTTCTTTTCTCTTCCACCTAATGACTCACGATGCGGCCATTCAAAGTGATAAGCATTTTGGCCTAGCTCCAGCAAATCACTTAAACCCGTGCTTAGCATTAAACGTGATGAATAGTCCCAGTTACACTAGAACACGGGTGGGTTGGGAGAGTTCTTGGTGGGGGGTGGAATAGAGGGTTTGCCCCTTTCTAGTTCTTGGATCAGGTCCATAGATCCAGTCTCCAGAGTGAACTCAGACGAAGGGAGCAGAGATGAGGGCATGCATTCTGAGGATGGGGATAGATCCTATGGCAGTGATCACAGAGTCACAAGGCTGGAAGGGACATCTAATCCAGCCCCCTGCACCACTGCAGGACCTGTTGCACACCCCAACCATCCACACAGAGAAATCCCGCCAATAGCTGCAAGTAGAGACTGGGACCAACCAGAGCACACTGATGCCTGAAATAACAGGAAATAGTTTTAGAAAAAGAGGATCCAGAACGTCTCAAACTGGCGTGCCACATCTGTGCTGCAGGGGAAGGCAAAAAACCCTCAAGAGTCCACTGCCAATCTGCCCAGAGGGAAAATTCCTTCCCCAACCCCAAATATGATGATTGGTTAGACACTGAGCATGCGTGCAGGCCCCACCAGCAAGGCACCTGATATACATTATAGTATCCAGACTTCAGAATGCCCCGACAGCCGCATCTCCAGCTGCAGACTACTTTGATGATATTGACTTGGAAAGGGATGAGGCAAAACATCTCTCCTTCTCCCTTACTAAGTAATCCTTCTGGCATTCTTGTCCCTAAGGGTTTTGGGATAGCCCTCCTGAATGGCACAAAAGTCAGCAGTGGGCTTCAGAGACAGAGCTTTGGATGCCTTTGGCGTTTGTGGTGGAGACTGAGGAGGCATTCTGAAGACTTTGGAAACTTCTTTCTGTAGAGAAGAAAGTGATCCACAACCAGTTCTCTTCCCTCTATTCCTCCCCCTCTGCTTCTTTCTTTATTATCATTGAGAACGACAATTAACCCGTTTAACAGTCCTCTGCTGAAAGGGAGGGAAGCGGGTGGGCAGTTGAGGAAAGCAAGGGACGTCAAGGGAAAGACAAAAGAGAGAGCAGAAAATCGGGGCAACCTGCCGCAAGGGATGTTGGTAGGTCTGCGGAATGAGTGATAGTTACTAATTTGATAATTTGGGCGGAACAGATTTACCTGTGAGATAAGTAGGCAAAACTCCCAAGGCCAGCAAGTTCTAGGAATGAGAAAGGTGCAAATTGAAGGGAAAAGAAGTGGGGTGTGTGTGTCTGTTTTACCTTTAACTCCCCTCGCAGCTGCGTTTCATTCTGTAGACACCTCCTTCTGTACAAAGGGTAGTTCACACTGAGTCAGTGTGTGGATTATATTCTGCTTTGCCAAGTCTCTAGTCGTGTGAGCAAGTGGGGGCTCTACCCTGCATCAAGTGAGTACACCTCCCAAGAGCAAGGGTGGCTTCCTAAATGCACTGGGTGCTATGATTTTTGTTAATCAATATCCTGCCCTCCAGAGTGTGGGTTCTAGGATAATTAAACAGTAGGGCTGGACCAGATATTCCTTTTGAACCCTGATGAAGTAGGTACATGTGTATCCATTTTGATTAAACAGATATAAAGTGCTATTTATTTCCTGCTTTGTTTGCAGGACCAAATATTCGTTTAGGTTACTTCACTTCAGTAATATTATATGGTAATTTTGTTTCAGTAATATTGGCTACTTTCGTTTATTTGGAATCATTGTTTTGGTAACTTTGGTTGTGCAATGATACTGTTTAGCGCTCTTGTGCAACAACACTATTGTGTTGTAAATAGCACCATTAGACAGTGACCGAGTGCATGATAGTGCCAAATAGTCCTGTCCCCCTCCTAAAAGTAAATGCATTTACCAAATGGAATACCAAAAGGAAGTTACCAAAGTGAACTAACTGAATTAACAATATCCATGGCTTAATTGAGGAAGGGGGGAGGGTTTGCCAGGGTTCATCACCTGCAATTGAATTCAAGGGGTAGCTGAGCCCCAGGCAATGTTCCCAGTAGGAATGTGCACCCTAAAATATGAAAGACTAGGAAAGGCAGTTTTGCAGTTGGAAACAAAATCCAGAAAACCCTGGATAGTTTATTTGACTTTTATTAATGACTTCCTGCCCCCCACCCCCACCCCCTGTGCTGGTCATCCCATCATTTAAATCATAAGAACTCCTCTTCTAGATTCAGTTGTAGAGAGACAAGTTACTCTAGTAGTTGGGTTGCTAGCTGGAAAGGGTTCATTTCCTTGCTGTGACAAGCTCTGGAATGGGAGACATGGTTTCTGGGGAAGGGGACATAATTCAACCCTGCGACTATCACACCAGTAGTGAAGATTTATTCAAAAAGTTTTATTTGTTGAAACTAGTATCTGAATAATCTTCATGAACACAAAATGTCTTGTTTTTTTGTGCCCCTGATTCCTCAACACAGAACTCCTGTAGAATCCTCAGTATTGCTTGACTTTCAAAACCCATTCATACCAGAATTGTAATATTCATAAATCAAACTCACAAAGTTTTGATAGTAATGTAAAAATTGATTTATTTTTTTAAAAAAAAATTGGATTAAATTTGTCACATTTTCAAGGTTCTTCACCCCCCACCCCGAATTCCAAGGGCTGAAAACTTTTATTTAAAGCTGAGTTTATCACCAAAGAATAATAATAATAATAAAAATAATAGTTTCAATAGCATTTCCACCACCAAATGTTGCTCAACATGCTTCACAACATTTCAAGAAATACAATAAAATAATATAAAATCCATTTAAAATATTAATCCATTTGGAAACCATTTTAAGAGGGAAAATAAAGAGGGAAGAGAAAATGCTAGTCCGGTCTATGATGCCCCTCCATCCGGCCCCCAGAGGCATTCCAGAACTTTCATTGCTTGGGGTTTGCCATCCATCTCTCAGTAACCCAGAGGCAGAATCCAGGGTAGGGGGAGGCCTTCGGGTACCAGGGCATTCCCAGTGTTCCCAGTGTGGCTAAGCCCTCCTCTCACCAGATCGCTCTGCAGTGAGCAGGGTCCTGGCCTAGAGTGCTCCCAGCACAATCACACAAACACACACCCCACTCTGCTTGCAGGACAATTTGGGTAGCAAAGGTTTTTGACAGTGTGACTCTGGCTTGTGGGGGTGGGGGGAAGGCTTCCCACTCCTGCCCTAGGCACTGGCTTTAAGTTACGCATTTAGTACAAGAGCTATGATAAAGCATGAAAGGGACCAGCCCCAGTATCCTTTTCCTTTCCTCTTGCCTCATGGAACATGTACCTTTTCATCCTCCTTGTGTGAGGTGGTAAGTGCTCACTCGACAGTCAGGCCCACTGAGAGAAATGGTGGGAAGGGGTGTACATTCCTAATGTTGGGCCCTTTTGCCTCCCATTCTACTGGATTGAGTTCTGGATTTCTGAAGATCGTGTTGTGTTCTTATTAGCACATTATGTCACTTGGCATTATTATTTTATTCATCGTATTAAGCAAGAAAATTCTTGTCGTTTTTTGGAGGCCCCCTGAATTTGAGGGGCTGGTACAATGGTACTCCCATTTCCCACCATGTACCTTTGGGGCTGAATCGAATTTTGCCACAGATTTAATCCACATTTTTAGAAGACTAATTGAAGTTCCAAAAGGATTATTCCACCTCCTATTGCACATTCACAAAATGGTAGTGCCCTACACCACACCGCCATTTTGCTCATGCACAGTATGGCTGGCACCCTTTTGAGCATGCACAGTAGGAGCTTGAATCAATCTGATCATTCCAGCAAAAAGCAGATCAGATATTCTGTTCTGCATTTCGCCAGATTGATCGGAACAGCCAGATCCATTGAAAGCTGAATCCAAACCAGAATTTTGTTTCAGCCCTATTCAGTCATATGCTCTTTTGTCAGGCCTACCTGCAGTTTTTTTTCCAACTACAATTAGATGGATGTCGGAACAGTAAAAGAATGGTAAAATAGAGCGACGCTAACTTATCCCTTGTAAAAAAGCTCATGAGTGTCGCTCCTTACAAAGACCTAAGCTGAGACTGCAGAAATAATTTTCTGTTGTGTCCAGTAGATGGTGCTGTCTGCCCTTTGAGAGAAATAACCAACCTCTCTTGAATTGTGTAACAGATCACAACAGAATCCATGCCACTGATGTTCTACATGCCGTTTGGTACCTTAGTACACAGCCTATCCCAGGACTCCCAACAGTGATTAACGACCATGGGTCAGCAAGTGATTCAGGTAATTTTACTAGCACAGGCTACTTTCAGGATGTGGCCAATGGTTTATGTTAAAAATGTAGAAAGATGCCCATTTGATTTCCAAATAGAGGGTTTCTTTGAAACAGTTTAACATTCCATAGCTGGATGCGGCTTTACTCTAAACACACATTATTCTTCTGGATATGCCATATGGCCCTCTCATATCTGGACACCTTTCTAATCTGGACAAAAAGCATGTGGATTTCCCCCACCCTAGACCATCCGGAGATGGGAGGGTCTACTATGTGTGTTTACACTTTCAAATCAATGCTGGACTTTCTAATTTTTTCCTTTGAGGGGCAAAAAAACTTGATTGGCCTTTGTTGCAATGGATTTTAATTCATGTATTTTAGAAGCAAAATACTTTGAATTCAAGTTTCAAAGATTTTGAATGCAGAATTTCTGATCTCCTCTAGTTCTATGAGTTCACCTCAGTGCCACACAGTCCTACCTTTTCTTCTTTTTTTTATAAATTGCTATTATTATTATTATTATTTATTATTTCCATAGCACTTTTGGTATTCAAAGTGCTTTATGATCCTTATCTTGCTCACCCTGATAGCAGCCCTGGGAGGTAGGTCACTATTTTCCCCATTTTACAGAATAGGAGCTGAGGTTGAGAGGTAGTGACTTGCCCAAGGCCACCCAGTAAGTTCATGGCTAAGGTGAGATTTGAGTCCTGGTCTCCTACATCCAAGTCCAATACCTTATCCACCAGGCTACACCGACTCCCACTGATAACCCCTTGCTTCTGCAAGCCCCTCAGTGGTGCATTGCCGCCACTGAATTTCTTTTACACTACAAAGTACCCAAGAGATCAGCTGGTGACTAGGAGTAGAGGCCTGGAGCCCCACAAAGACTTGACGCAATCCAACTGGTCCCTTCAGTCCCAAGTTGGCCAACAGCATTGGGTATCCCCCTTTATAGTATGCCATGTCACATAGGGGATGTGGCAGTGTCAGAAAGGGATAGATAAGTACCTTAGCCCCACCCCTTTTGGGATCATCGTGACATCACAGCACACTGTAGGAGGCAGAACCATCCCATCTGCATCAGGGTGGCCTGAGTCCTGAATTAGGCCTAATCCCATTGGAGCCGAGTAGCATTAGACCTGAGTTAGGCTTGATGAGATACGGCTCAGGCTTGATTCAGGACAAAATTCCTTGTCCGAACAGAACTCTGATGGCAACATGCACATCTACCTTTTCTCCTGTTGTGGGATTCCAACCCATTCTGCTCCCAGAAGAGAGGAAATATTCTTTTCTCACTTCAGCCAACCTCATGGACTAGCATATGTCTGTGCTGCTGTAGGTAGAGGAGGGGTTGTACTAGATGACCCTTCCTTTCAGTCCTACAGTTCTGTGATTCTCTGACAGCTCTTTAGATAGTGCCTTGAAACCTGCATCGTACTTGCTCTCCATAAACATTGTCAATTCCTTTGCAGAGTAAGGCTTGGCATGGATTTCTCCGTATGTCTCGGTTGCTCATACAAATATTGTCCGTGAATCCTTTGGGACCCTGTATGTGGATATAAATGTTATCATACACCTCTAACTTTTAAGTTATCCTTTTGGACACCTAAAGAAAAGACAATCTGCTTTTTTAGTAATGATTCGTCTGCAGTTTTATATGCACGGTTACAAATCATTTACATTTGGAGTTCTGAGAACTTCAACGAAAAAGTGATGTTCATGCAAAAGATCATAGGATTTACCATTCCCAATCTGACTCAGAGGTCCACCTTGTCCATTATCCTGTCTCTGATAGTAGTCCATTCCAGATGTTTAAGAGGGAGATGAAAGAAGTTAAGTTCTGGTGTGAGGATATTGATTAGTGTTGTCTCAATGAATGTTTGATCAAGTTACCGTACTGTAGCCATTCTTTTTGAGCGGATGAAATGAGCATAAAAAATCACCAAGTTCATAAATTTTGTAACTTGGCACGGTCTGAGCCAATTAATTGTTACTGCTGTACTTTGCACTGTAGCACCCCTAATATAATATAAGCCTGTTCCTACTCTGTGTTTTCAGTCTGTAATTCAACCTCAGTAAGGGACAATCTTTCTCCGCAGATTCTGACAGTGGAATCACTCATGGCCACATGGGATACGTGTTTTCAAAGACATATACGCCTACAGATGACAGCTACGGTTGCGTAGCTGGCAATATCCCTGCCCTGGAACTGATGGCCCTTTATGTAGCTGCAGCTATGCATGATTATGACCACCCAGGAAGAACCAATGCCTTTTTGGTTGCAACCAGTGCACCTCAGGTAGGTCTTGGGTCATGTTCAGCTGCTATTACTGCTGATAAAGATTAATAATTCCTGAAATCACGTAAGACAAAACGAGCAACCCTTCCCTTCCTGGTCTCCCACCCTTGAAACTAATTGAATGTAACAAAGATAATAGATGGCCTAGAAAGCAGGTCCTATGAGGAAAGGTTGAAGGAACTGGGTATGTGTAGTCTTGAGAAGTGAAGATTAAGAGAAGACGTGATTGCAGTCTTCAAATATCTAGAAGGTTGCAACAAAGAAGATGGCAAGGAACTGTTATCCATTGCCACAGCGGGCAAGGCTAGAAATAATGGACAAAATTACATTGTGATTAAATAACTGGAAAAACTTACTAGCAGCAAGAGCTGTGCAGCAATGGAACAGGTTCCTTACAGAGGCTATAGGCAGGGCCTCGTGCTCTCTGCTTTTCCACCCTTGGTGGCGATGGTGGAAATTCAGAGAACCCAGTGCCCTGATTGTTGGCGATGGTGGAAATTCAGAGAACGCAGTGCCCTGATTGTAGGCTCCCCCTAGCTAGAGATTTTCAAAAAGACAGCTATTTGTCGGGGACACGGACGCTGTAGGTGTCCGACTTCAAAGTAGGGAGTTGAACTAGATGACCCTTGAGGTCCCGGCCAACTCTTTGATTCTGATTTATTCCATTTCCTGTTTCACATGCCAAGTGTATTCCTAACTCTGTTTTGTTTCCACAGGCCGTGCTGTACAACGACCGCTCTGTTTTGGAGAACCATCACGCCGCAGCAGCATGGAACCTTTTCATGTCCAGGCCGGAGTATAACTTCCTAGTCAACCTCGACCACGTGGAATTCAAACACTTTCGCTTCCTCGTCATAGAGGCCATTCTGGCTACTGACCTGAAGAAACACTTTGACTTTGTAGCCAGGTTCAATGCCAAGGTAACTAGAATTGTGCGGCTTTCCTCTACCTGGTCAAAATCCAAAAGGATGGCACTGATGTGTTTTCTTCCCAGCCATGTTTTTTACTTTTGCGAAACCCCATTTTCTTTTACATGTATCTAACCTTTGTCGTAGCAGTCCGTTTGACCATCGGAATGCATGCCACCGTTGGTTGGAGGGAGCCAATCAAATTTTAGCAGATGATTAGGTTCCATGCATAATTGTCTGAAAATGTAATATTCCAGGTTGATTTTTGCGATAAACCTTCTTCTCCTTGCCTCTCACTACCTCTGTACTCATTTTTTAAAATCCTGGTCACTGGAACTTTCCTCTGTTCCTGTCTTCACAGCAAACAAGACCTTCCCTAGTCCAAACTAATTGGTCCCTTCAGGGGAATAAAACTAGGAGGCTGTGCACTAGGGACTCTACTTCCTGCTACATCTTATTCTTTTTACATTTCTATCCTGCCCATTCCCTTGAGGCTCAGAGCAAGTTATAATGCATAAATAAATACAGGCTCGATATTCTGTATTATTTCTGTAATGACATTCCTAATTATTTCCTAAACTTTATGGACAGCAATTTGTTTCCTTCCTTGAATGTCGGACTGTCTTGTATTACAAACGGAGCCAAAATGGGGGTAGCTCATTTTCTACCTGCATGTAATACCAGTGTTTTCAAGTGCTGTCTCGGGTACTCGATGGGCTGCCTGGTCACCGATTGGATACCCCAAAAATCGGTATCTTCCTGTACTGACTTTTCAGGTTTTCGACCAGTAAATTGGGGTGGAAAAATCAGGGCCAGAAGTCAGTGTTCCAAGACATCAGGTACCCAAATCAGGTCGAGATGAAATTCTCGAGACAATTCAGCTACCGGAAATTCAGTGGGTATACCCATTTTTGTGGGTACCCATTTCAGCTCTAAATCTACAAAACCAGGGCAAAGCTACGGGCTCAAACTTGTAGTGTGTGTTCAGATAGGTGAGCCTGTTTTCCCTTGTCACAGAGCAAGATTTTCCCTGCAGTCATGTCCTATTACCCTGTGTTATTCTTGCAGCTTACCCGCTCTTGCCTCCCCTTGTGTATCTGACAGGTGAACGATGATGTTGGGATTGATTGGACTAATGAGAATGACCGCTTGCTTGTTTGCCAAATGTGCATCAAGTTGGCCGACATCAACGGGCCTGCCAAACACAAAGACTTGCATCTACAGTGGACAGAAGGGATTGTCAATGAATTTTATGAGCAGGTAAATAAGGGTCCAAAGCAGGAGCAATCAGATTTATTGCTGGGTTATTCCAGAGGTAGCTACATGTCAGGGATGATCCTGGCCTTTTGCTGCCCTGGTCAAAAAAACAAAAAAGAAAGAAAATTTCCATTTCTCCTCAGCACAAGTCACACCTCAGGGCCTTGTTTTGCTGCATCTCATCTGAAGATTTAATTATTTAATTCTGCTGCTAATCGCAACTTATCAGGAAACTGTGGTGCCGTGCAAACCTGGCAGGGATGGTACCTGCCAGCCAGAGGGCGCACTCAGCTGGCCAAATGGATTGTAAAGGATTTATAATTTTTTGAGCCTTCATGGGACAGGGGAGAAATTGAATGAATTAAATAAATAAATTAAATATGGGAAGATGCAATCTTCCAGACTTGTGGTGCCCAGGCTGTTTAGGGTTTTATAGGTCAAAACTGATAACTGATGGCATAAACAGCACGTAAATCTGTGGAACTCACTGCCAGAGGAGTAAGGGGTTCTCAGCCTTTTTCCAGTCACGAGCACTGGAGTTATGGTAAGCGAGTATTTGGGAGCACTACATAATTTGCATGAATAATTTGCATAAATATGCATAGATTAAGTCTCCCCTCTACAATTCAATTTAATTCAATTAAGTCGAAACTGAGATAATTAATCCCAGCTCACACTGACTTTCATGGATGAAGGACTGTTTCAAAGTGCTCCCAAGCACTACTGACAGCTGGCTTGAGGAACACCACCTTCACACATTGCCTGAGCACTCTGGTGCTCCCGAGCACCAGGTAGAGAATCCCTGGATTGGATACATTTTTGGAGGCCTGGTCCATAAAGGGCTACTAGTTGGGATAGTTAGAGGAACCAGAGCCCTTGATTTTCGGGAATATGGGAGAAAATGAATTACCTCACTGTCATCTGCTGTGTGTACTCCTCTGAGGCAACCAAGGCAAGCTGCTGCCAGAGAACGAATGCCAGGCTAGAACCCAGATGCGATTGGTGAAGAGTAGGATCTTTAATTTGCACAACTTGCTGTCCCAGGCGCACAGAAGTTGAATACTGGCCTATTTAGGCTGGAATTCGCAGATTGCAAAATGCTAATATTGTTGTAATTTCTTTTCACATCTTTTATCTGCACACACTAATTAAGGTGGTACTTTTGCTATGTATCCTCCTTCTCGATATTCATTTTTAGGGTGATTTATATGATAGCACATTCCATTCTTGGCTTGATTGTTATTTACCAGTCAGGGTAATAGCCAAACACATTTTAATTGTCCTTATGATCAATGGAGTTTGTGCTAGAAAAGAAATCAATGCTTTCCAGCACTTTGCACGCTTTGTTTACCATTTTGTCCTTGGTATGACATTAGTTGCCATACCAACATGATGGAGAGTAACAATTATTTCCCTTTGGGGATGTACTGCAGGTCTGAAAGACAAAGGGCCACTTCTTCACGTGTCACAACTCGATTGTAAGATCGTAATTCAGCTGAGCTTGCAAATGACTCCCGCAACGATAACAAGGTCATTGCAACCTGGTAGAGAACCCTAGTGGTTCCACTGGCTGTGCTCAAAGGCTTGGTAGGAGAACTGGCCACAAATTGATTAAAAAGAAGATGAAGATGACCGCTAAAGCCTTTGGGGGTGGGGGGATGATTCCAGGGTGTCTAAAAACTAAATTCTGTCCCTTAGCAAATAAGAGAGCAGTGGTCATAGAATCACAGATCATTTGGATGCACAGTAGAACAGGGGTAGGACCAGCACCAAGCAGTTGTCCACATTCCCCGAAGCTCCAAGGGATCCACCACAGAGACCTTTGCTCTGTGCCGGTGGGGTGGGGTGGGGGGCTGCAGGGGGCCTTCCTCGTGCCAGCTCAGCCTCGACGCTCACCAAGGCTGTGTTTGAGCCAGTCAGGGAAATGCTGCCCAAATAAGACAGCAGCACGAGCAGATGGGAGCCTGTTTGGAAAAGGGAGATTCCCTCCCATTCAAGGGTTGCCTGGCTCTGGACGTGCAGGCCGGGATTGAGAAGATGCCACCTGCCCAGGCTATTTCCACTTGTCCAACTCCTGCCCATTTCCCATACTCCCCGGTTATTTGTCTGCATGCTTAATATTGGCCCTGGACCTCTTCCTAACCTGTCCTCCACTGAGTACCATGGAGGTCTCTTGCTTTGGACCACCTTCCGCCCCCTCCTGCCCCCCCCCAAAGAAACCCCCCAACTACCTGCAACTGAACCCGACATGCTGGAAATGCAGCTTGTGGGAAGGAATTTTGGATTCTAGTCTCTCAAAATAGCAATATAACTACCATGGGGGATGGACTGTATTTTAAAAGAGCCATCTTAAATGGGATTTTTGAATAAGAACATAAGTATAGTGCCATACTAGGTCAGACCTCCCTAGGCAAACTCATTGCCTCCTATGGCTTCCAATTTCACCTCTACACTGATGACACTCAACTCTATCTCTCTACTCCCCCTCTCTCTCCATCTGTTCAAGCTCGCCTCACCAGCTGTCTCTCTGACATCTCTACCAGGATGTCTCAACGTCAGCTCAAACTCAACATGGCTAAAACTGAACTCCTTATCTTCCCCCGTCATCCTTCCTATCCCCTGTCGATCCTCATCAATGAGGTCACCATCCTTCCCGTCCCCCAAGCCTGTAGCTTAGGCTTCATCTTTGACTCACCCCTTTCTTTTAAAACCTACATTTACTCTGTTGCCAAATCCTGTTGCTTCTCCCTCCATAACATTGCTAAGATTCGCCCTTTTCTCTCTGTCTCCTCTGCCAAAACCCTTGTTCATACCCTGGTCATCTCTCACCTCGATTACTGTAACCTCCTTCTCACTGGCCTCCCCTGCTCTCACCTTTCTCCCTTTATCTCCATCTAAAACTCTGCTGCCAGGGTCATCCACCTCACTTCGACCACATGCAGCCCCTCCTCTCCTCTCTTCACAGGCTCCCCCTTCCTGAAGAAATCCTGCACAAGCTCCTAGTCTTCACCTATAAAGCTCTTCACAGCCTTGCTCCCCCCTACCACTCTGCGCTAATTTCCCTCCGTACTCCAGCCCGTGAACTCCGCTCCTCCTCTGTTCCTGCTCTCATCCTCCCACCCCTCCCCTGACCACCTTCTTCCTAGCTGCCCACCACGCATGGAACTCCCTCCCTGCCCACATCTGCCTCGCCCCCTCCCTTTGTAGCTTCAGATCCCTCCTCAAGACCCACCTCTCTGCCCTCCCTGACTCCTCGCTCCCCTCACCTAACTCCTGCTGATACCCTCCATCCAGTACAATCTGTTACCTGAGGTCTGTGTACTCATATCCTCACCACATGGACCAACCAACCATAATTCTCGATGTAACCAAGCCAAGCACATGCAGCTGGGACCTCGCATCTTTGTGAATGTTATACTCCTCATCTCTCCCTCTGTTCCCCTTCCTTCGTCTATTCAATTACTTTGTAAAGCTTCAGGTACATTGCTGCCGCTATATAAATGCTTGCTGCTAATAATAATAATAATTAATTAATAATAAAGACCAGTGGTCCATCAAGCCCAGCATCCTGTCTCCAACAGTGGCCAATCTTAGTCAGTTGGAGAAGTGCCCAACAGGTAACTATGGGGCAATCCATTCCCTACTGTTCACCCCAGCTCCCAACAGTAAGAGATTACATTCCCCCAAACAGGACATTATTTTATAGCACATTCCCTGCTAGAAAGCTCTGATCGGTAGCGTAACATTACAGCTAAAATAATGTCATGCTCCCCAAAAAAATAATGGCAACCTGGATTGGTTAAAGGACAAATGGCTCCACAGCTGAAATATTTTCATATGCTGTTTGCAGTTAAGGATATAAGGAGCTGCCTAACTGAGTCAGACCAATGGTCCATCTTAGCTCAGTATTGTCACAACCTGACACAGTAGCAGGTTTTCAAATCCAGCTCTCCAGGATCCCGAGCAGAGGCCTTACCTTGGTGTGCGATCAGAGATCCTGAATTGGAAATGCCAGGACTTGGGACCTTATACATGCAAAGCATGCACTCTACCACCTGAGCCACAGCCCGCCCATGTTCTTGCTGCTCCCTTCATGAGTTGCCTTCATGTCTACTGTAGAGAAGTAACATGTTTTTTCTGTACCTAGGGTGATGAAGAAGCCAGCCTTGGCCTTCCTATAAGTCCTTTCATGGATCGCTCAGCGCCTCAGTTGGCAAACCTTCAGGAATCCTTCATCAGTCACATCGTGGGGCCCCTGTGTAACTCTTATGACTCAGCGGGGCTGATGCCGGGGAAATGGGTGGAAGACAGTGATGAATCGGGAGATACTGATGAGCAGGAAGAGGAGGAAACGGCTGAAATGGAAACTTGTGAAAACTCTGAATCAAGTATGTTGTTTACATTCGGATTTTTCAGTGGGGCAGGTTTCACAGTTGGGGTATTCCGATAGACCAAAACTAAGCATCTCTTTTAAAATGCTGGAAAATTTTACGGTCCGGTAAAACCTAATTTTCTTTTGCATGGGCTAGTGGAAGAGGCTAAATGGATTGGCAGCCACTTTGGAAATACAGACACTTACAGAGTAGAGGTGAAACGAATATCTGCAGCAAATACCGTATCTGACAAATTCCTTTGCATCTGACAAAGCGGATATTCGCTCGAAGTATTTGCTTTGGTTATTTCAGTTTGGTTTTTGGGTAACTTCATTTTGGCAGTAATGCACAGTAGCTGAAACAAAGTATCCAAATTGTCTGAAATGCTGGAATAACAGAACTAAAATATCCAAGTAAGTGGATATGTGAATATTTTGTTTTGGTCACAGATATCGTTTGGATATTCAGAAAACTATCCAGAAATGTGGATATGTGGAAGTATGAAATTCTATCTGTCCCAGAGTGTTCAGCGTTTGCATTTCATTAGCATTCACAGCTAATTCTGGCTTGTCTTTTTTTGGATTTCTAGACTGTTTTGGGCCCGGGATTATCATTTATCACCATCGGGATATGGGGGAGATGGGGGCAAGCTTTGTAAGGGTTCGGTTTGCTGTATTTATGATGGTACTCAGAGTCAGCACTGCTATGGAAGAAACTTGTGTTGAGATTAGTCTCTGGGAACTCAGAGACTAATATTTGAAGTATTATTCTGTATCATATTCTTTACATGCCCCCCCCCTGTACTTGGTTTGCTTTTTTCTAACTGACTTTGTGGAGATTTTTTTTTTTTTTTTCCTTTTGTAAATCTTTTGGCTTTGGAACTCACCACAAAAAAGCCCAAGTTTACTTATTGAATGACTATCCCATGACGAGGGGCCTCTCTTGCCATTTTTATTTGGTGCCTTTCCAATTCCTAGATCTTGTCCAGGGATCCTGTCCCTACACTCGAACTCTGAAAGAATGAGCTGAAGTGAAGGGAGCAGAGATGAGAGCATGAACTCTGGGATAGAGGATAGAACCACCCTTCGCCCAATCCCCAGCTGCTCCCCTTAAGCACCCTTCTGCCAACTTCTATCCAGCCTACCGAGCTTGTGTTAATTTTTAAAGTGGCATGCAGGAGAGAAAAGGTTCCTGGCCATGAATGAATTTAGAGCCAACTCAACGATGGGTAAAAATAACGGTGCAGTTGAGTGCCGCTGGCAGGGTTAGGTCGGGGCACGGAACTGCCATGCACCCAACTGGGCCAGACAACGTACCTTTGCCCGCTCCCACTAGGGTGGGGGAACAGAACAAATGGGCAGCCCTGCCCCCGATGTGCCTCCAGCCCCCTACCATGATAGACAGCATGGCAGCCAAACACAGGCCGCCATGGCAGCTGACCATGGCGGCCCCCAATACCCAGCAGGGATGGCACCACAAATAGATGCGGTGCCCCGCAGTGGCTCACCTGGGCAGCCCTTGGCCTGGGCTGTGGGCCCGGGATCATCCGGGGGACTGGTTCCATACCAGCCAGCTGCCCACATCTGGTGACCTGGAAACTGACATGACAGTGAGTCTCTGACCCAGGCGGGCCATAGCAAGCCCTCATCCCTTTTATTTTCACCTAGTGTTTAAAATGCTTCCAACTATTCCCTAAAACAGGAGTGGAGAACCTGCCCTGTGGGCCAGATCTGGCCAGTGGCTGTTTTCGTATGATCCGTTGCCAGTTTCTGGATCTGGCCTGTGTATCCAGCCCCTACCCACAAGTACTTGGAAGCGTGACTTCAGGGGAAAGGAAACAGAGATGAGAGCATGCACACAAGGACAGAAGATGAACCCATAGCAGAAATCCATGATCCAGACTCTCCCCTTCCTTCCCCTAATCTGAGCACATCTCTTAACTGCCCCCAATTCCTATCCAGCCCAAAGATCTTGTCCTAGCTTTCATAGTGGCCCCCAGGAAGGAAAAGGCTCCCCACGCCTCCCCTACCATGTGCATTACCTGTCTACCAGAACCATGCTTGTCCTCCTTCAATGGCTAGGTCCGACAGATACTCTCTAGGCTCAGTTAATTGTACAAATGAATTAATTGTACATATTTTTGTCATCTGCAAAGGTTGCCACTTCACTCACTTTTCCAGGCCGGTAAATAAGATACTGCAGCAGATGCATCGCTAGAATAAGTACAGCAGGTGTAACCAGTCCACACTGGGGGCCATATGCCTGGGGGGGTCCACATGCATGTAGAGTATATACGCCCACTGCAGCAGACTGCCCCTGCCAGAGACCTATTCCACCTTCTGCACCAGGGCCCATTACTACCTAGTTACGCCCCTGCTGAACAGCTCACACTTCACTCTTGGCCATTGGCCACATTTTAAATTGACCATTGTTCCTGCTTTTGGTGTTCGGCCTCCTTCATTCCCTTTCATGACAACCTCTTTACCTTTCACGCTACAGCTAATTGCTTTTCTTTGTAGTCCTTGCGAGAGACTGCGTCAAAGGCTGTTGGTTTGAAGTCCAGATCAGTTCTTCCTACCAACCCCCCTTTAATCCATTCTTCTCTTAACATACTCAAAGGATTAGAGAGGCGCAATTTCCTTTTGCAAAATCCATGCTGCTTGATAATGTTCATCTAGTTGCTTTCTAATTTGGCTCTTAGTTAAGGTTTTCAGACAGTTTTCCTGGCACATGCGAATTCCCAGGATCTCCACCAATGCCTGTGGGGGGCTGCTGGGTTGGGTGCTAAGACACTGCAGGGTTTAGCCCGTTGGTCTGCTAGCAACTTGCTACTTGGACTCATAATGGTAGCACAACCTCAGCTGGTCTGTGTAAGCCAGCACAACAGTTTGAGAAGGGGGGGGGGGGGGGAAGAGATATGCTGAGATTCTTCTCTTAAAGCAAAGCCAGGGCTGGTCCCAGCAGAGCTGGGAAATACCGCTGCTCCTTCCCCAGGTTTTGGAAGATTTGAGTCACCTTTTCTGGGTTGATTTCCTTCTGCAGAGAGCCTGGAGTCTTATGGTGTGCTCTAGAAATGTACTTATTTATAGATGTACAGGCTGAGGAGGAGTTTATTAACAAGGCACCGGCCTTCGCCCTGGCCTGAGAAAAATTACAAGAAGGACAACAAAATAGACAATACGTACAAATACGTAAAAACAAAAGGTCTTGCTCGTCTTCAGAGCAATGGAAGGTTGAGGAGGAGTGGGTGGGAAGCACCGGACAGCACCTGACCTTTGTAAAATAAAAATGCGCAGGGCCCGCCTTACTACAGGGTGACCTGGGGTGACTGCCCTGGGCCCCGCTCTTTCCAGGGGCCCCACAGTAGCCTCTGTTTTCACTCCTTCAGCAGGGCCCTAAATATTACCTCCTTTAAGGCCCCCAAGGGGGCAGGGCCATGGGGAAGGGACCACCAGCGGCCCTGCATTTTATCTTCTCCCTGAGCCCTGCAAACTCTAAGGTGAAGATGGGGGCCACATTTGTGCTTCTCCACCAGTCTTCCAGAATTATTAGAGTTGATTTCAGTGAGAGTGCACAAATTTCATTAGTAGCTCTTTGAGCATTTGTGGGTGTTTGCCCTCCGGGCCCAGCGACTGGTTGCTCTTTCGTGTAGGGATTTGCTCTCACACATCCTCTTCTGACAGCGCAGTGCCCAGTAGTGCCTCCTCTTCAATATATGAAAAGCAGAGATTCTCAATATTCTCTCCCCAATTTTCAGGTTGCATCAGTTATCCCACCCTGAAATCAGTTTTCACTGTCATTTCAAAATCCGCTGAGTTCTTTCAGTGTGACTTATAAGAGAAAAGCGACGGATACAGGCTAAAAACAGATGATATGGGGGTGAGTCAGATTCCCCCACAGCTGCCAAACCTTAGGCCAACGGGAAGTGCAGCTCAAACAAGCAACCCCACCCCCCCAGGGAGTCCAGGCAGGGGGGGCTGCCTTCACAAGTCCCTCCACGCCACGGGTCAGCCGAGGAACCATCCACACAGGGCAGGACTTGCAGACCCCTGCGCTGCAGCAGGATCGGGTCCCCAGGAGAAGCTGCCACCAAACAGCTGATGGGAGGGGGCCCGGAAAGAGCATGCTCACCCGGGCCACCAAACAGCTGGTGGGGAAGGGGGCTCCTACACCTCCCCCCCGATTGACCGTTTGGCGGTTGGGGTGAGCGCACTCCTGCAAACCGGATCCTCGGACTTCACCTCGTGACTGGGCTGGGCTGAGCAGGGCCTAACAGATGGGAGAGGGCACATTAACCTGGAATATCCCAGCTGGGTGAGCCTTAGTCCTCACCGTGTCGCCGACCTTCTCCAGAGCATCCCATAGCAGCTGCCTGCCCGCCCCGGGGCAAAAGTGAGTGAACATCTGGCGGCTAGTGAACTGACTAGCAGATAATTTGTGGGCTACTGTGGACTACTGTCTTGTTTGTTTTCACCCACATACTTTTATCAATGGGAGTCTCATATCTAATTTACCCTAAATCACATACTTGCAATTAACCTGAAGGTGGCAGAAGGATTCCAGTGAAGAGTTATTCACTTGTTTAGAGTTATTTCATTACAGTCAAAAAGATCATTTTTAAAAGTGAGACCTGAAATGGATATCCACACTGAATATCCATTGAAATGAATGGATGGATATCGACTGAAATGAATACTGTATACAGCAAAGTTGTCCACTCCATTCTCAATTCGATAAATGTATTTTCTCGCATTTTTATCCCACCTTTCTCTTAAAGCTCAGAGTGGGTTACAAGACACAGAAATATATTCAAAAATACACCGATAAAGCCAAATAAATCCCCCTAAAAACACACAAATAAATATACAATTAAAATATTAAAACTACACAAACAAAACCAAGTAAAATAAAGTAAAAACTCCTAACACACAGGTTCCCAATCACCACCCCTGCCTACCAAACACCTGGCCAAACAAAAAGGACTTATATTGCCTCTGGAAGATGAGCAGGCTCAAGCTTAGGCAGATCTCCAAGGGAAGGGAGTTCCATAATTGTGGGGCAGCCACTAAGAATGCCTCTCTGTGTCCCCTTGTTGTGTTGACAGTTGCAGATAGTACCTGCAAGAGGGCACCTTGAATGCTGTGATGGGACATGAGGGAAGAGGCGACTTTTTCAAATTGTTCTTGCTTCATCGGAGATCTGCTTCAAATATTCTGTTTGGTTATTTTGGATCGAATATTTCAGTCTTTCAAATCCTTCTTTTCAGCTCTTTGCATGTTTAGTAGCCAAAACAAAGTAATCGGAATAACAAAATGACTGAAATGACAGAACGGAAATAAACAAAACGCCAAAATGGAAGAAGTATCCAAAATGAAATCACCGGATATGTGAATATTTTATTTATTTATATTTTTTAATCTGCCCTTCCCTCAGAAAGGCTCAGAGCAGCTTACAAAACAAAATATAAACATAACATATCAAAACATATATAGAAACATACATAAAAGATAGAAACGTTAAAATACAAACAACCCCCTCAATCCCAACCTACATACACCCCCAAAAAACCCACCCATACCACCTCCTCGTTCCCCACATCCAACCCCCTTCACACCCCTACCCCAACCCTCCCCTTACATCCCTTATCCCCACCCACCCAATGCCTTTTCAAACAGAAAAGTCTTACACCACCTCCAGAAGCCACTCAGGCTCAAATGAACTTCTGGGGGAAGGGAGATTCGCAGCACCGGGGCAGCCACTGAGAATGGCTCCCTGCGATCCCTTGTCATACAAACAAGACTAATGGATGGTACCCACATAGAGGCACTCCCGGCTGATCGCAGGGGCCGCAGTGAGATGTGGAAAGACAAGCAGTCTTTGAGACATGTGGGGTCCAGATCACTGAGGGCTTTAAAGGCCCAGACCAGCACCTTGAATTGTGCCCAGAAAGCTATAGGCAGGGTCCCGAGTTCACTGCACCAAAAAATCTTAAATTCTGCAACCAGTGAAGCCAAATTCTGTAAATTCACCGCGAGCATTAATATTTGCATAATTAACTTGATTTGCATAACTATGCATGCTGGGAAGCAAATTTGCAACAGGTTTGACATAGAATCACAACTTTGCTGATCAAACACAACTCAAATCCTTTGGAATTTCAGCACCCCAGAATTCCTACCTCGTATTAAAACCCCAGACCGCCCTCACCCAAACATAGGGCCTTCAGACCCCGCCCACCCACAGTTCATCTCCCAGGGGCCTATTTACCCTCGGGTCATGGTCACACCTCCCGGACAGACGGCAGCTGCAGCAGCAGTTTTAGTTTGGGGCCAGGCGACAGGTTTATGCCTGAGCCAGGATTTTAAAATCCTGCAGACAGCCCCCACTGCAGTGTCACTGCAATTTCAAAATGGCGCTGCGAGGATTGGCTGATTCTGCAAAAATCACTGCAAATTGCAGCAAAGCAGTCAACTCGGGCCCTGGCTATAGGGAGCTACGGTGTCATGTGCTCCCGGCACTCCGCCCCTGAAAGGAGGCGAGCCACCGCATACTGCACCAGCTGCAGCTTCTGAACAGTCATCGAGAGCAGCCCCACGTAGAGCGCGTTGCAGTAATCTAGCCTCGACGGGATGAAAGCATGGATGACAGTGACCAGATCCGAATCAGAAAGAAATGGCCACAGCCTCCTCAGCAGATGGAGTCAGTGTAAAGTGCTCCTGGCCACCGGCCACAACCTGACCATCCAGGTGCAGCAAGGGATCCAGAAGCACTTCAAGGCTGTGAACCTGATTAACCAGAGGGGGCCGGACTCCATCAATAACGGGAGTCCTAATCCCCTCCAGGGAAACTAAAATATGAATTTTAGTTGTAGATATGATTCAGCTATTCAGAGGGATAGCCGAAAATGCAAATAATAACTGCAAATACAAAATCCACTGTTGGTTTGATGTGGGGGATCACACTTAAACTTCTCCAGTCTTCGAAATGGTTACAGGTGATTTCAGTGAGAGATTATGAATTTTGTTGTTAGCTCTTTAAGCATTTGTGGGTGTTTGGCCTCTGGGTCTGGTGGCTAGTTGCTTTTTAATGTGGGAACTTTCTCCCACACACCCTCTTTTGAAGGCACAGAACCAGATCGTGCCTGCTCTTTAATGTATGAAAAGCACAGATCCTCAGTATCCTTTCCCCACTTACATATTATTATTAAGCCTTTGAAACCAGTTTTCAGTGTAATTTCAAAATTTGCTAAGCTCTTCCAGCATGGCTCATAGGAGAAGAGAGACGTCTTTTGTCAGTAGAAATCATTTACTTAACTCAGATATTTGCAATTAGCTTGAAGGTGGCGAAAAGATTCATTTTTCAAGTGAAGAGCCAAAATGGTTGAACGTTGTTTCATTTCAGCCAAAGAGATCGTCTACATGCTTGGCCTTAAGAAAAATTAAGTAACGTGCTGGATGACCTAGGGACAATTGGTGCCACGTAAAAACAGGAGGTTTCCTGTTACGTCCATGCCTGTAGTTTCTGAGAGGTCCTGTTGTGGATGCAATAGTTAAACTCTCTCGGTCTTTGAGTCCAAACAAAATTTCAAGCCACAGCAAATGCTTTTTTATCTCTGCTGAGAATGGTAAGCTTTGCGGGGGGGTCACCCAGGAAACCTGGAATAGAATGTTCTAATATGGAGTGTTGGTGGAATAGAGGTTTTTTATTAATATTAAACCTGATGGTTTCCTACAGGGAACCAAGCGTTTTCTAATGAAGGATTGAATTGGATTTGAGCTGTGCTCCAGTGAAAAGCTCTTTGTTTCGAGCCTGAAAGCTTCAAGGACTAAAACATTTTGGCTCCCAGCACACACTTGCTGTAGGCCACCTGCAAACTCTTAATCTACGCAAACCTATTTGGTACAAAACATTCAGCTACGTCATTTACTCCCTTCCCCCCAATAGAATTCCTGAAGTGGTTTCTCGTGTTCTGCTCTCTCATCTGCCCCTGTTAAAGGTGGAGTGAGGGGGAAACCTTTAAACTTTGCTTTAAACCTGAATAACTCTCGTTAGACCTATCTTGCCATCTGGCCGCGAGGAATTTCTCTCCCATCCAAACAGCTGAACAGTCACCCAAGACAGAAAAAAAAGCTTTCTGCCTAAGTCAGCATTGACAAAGGGTAATGAAAATTACAAATAACAATAAAAAAACAAAATTGCTTTAGAAAGAAATAGCCATTTCTTGCCTCAAACCTAGAAAGAAGAAACTGGAAAGCAAAGCTATTATTTGACTGTATGACTTACTAATAGTCCATCAAGCAACACTGTATTCTGTGTTGTAAAAACACCTGAATTTGGTATTTTATACTCCATCAGCTGAACTTAAGGCCTATTTCAGTGTTGAGGCTGTGTGTGCTGGGGATTCAGGAGGAAGAGAGAGCAGCTTGAAAGTGCCACTTTCCCCAGCAATCCTAGAAATATTCATTGCTCACCTGCTGCCCTCCCTCCGAGTTTACTCATGACTGCAGTTGCCAGAAGTGAGTAGAATTTACACAAAGGAAAGAATTTAAGACCTACCACACACATACCCATCTCGCCATGCATGCCGACTCTGACATGGCCATTAGTGGGTGCTTCAGAGCAGAGGCACAGAAAAGCAGGGCAATTATGGAGTTAAGCTTTCCCTCTAATCCCCTTCCAGATCCGTGCAAGCGGAGGTTTTAGGGACACCTTTAGTATGAGCTCGGATATCTTGGCTAATAGCTATTGATGGGTCTATCCTCCATGAATTTGGCTAATCTTCTTAGAACAAGTGGCTTTCATAACATCCCATGGCAAGACGTTCCAAAGGCTAATTGTGTTGGGGGTTGGGGGGGAGTCATAGTTCTTGTTGTTTGTTTTTAAATCTGCTGCGTTAATTTCAACAAATATGTCCTAGTTTCTTGTATTGAGAGAGAAAAAACAGTAGCCTGTTTACTTTTTCCGCATCATTCATGAATAAATACACTTCTGTGGTATCCTTTGCTCTTCACCTCCCATCTAAACTGAAGACCCCAGTCCTGATGAGTTTCTCCTGTGAAAACAATTCAATACCCTAATCATTTTTGTTGCTCTTCTCTGTACCCTTGCCTCCTCTATCCTATAACAAACCAAGAGTTTCTTACTGTACACACATTGGGTAAAAACAGACGTGTGTCCAGCAGGACTGCTCCCTGGGCCACCACGGGGGTGGAAAATCGTGGGCAACATGACCCAGGTCAGGACACTGAACTGAAATTGCCGGGGAGCCGTCCCACCGTCCACACGGCCTGATTAGAGCCAGGAGCACAACTAACAGGCGGGCAACCAGCCCCGCCATTGCCCTGCTAGCAGTGCCAGCACCTCCATCATGATGGACAGCCATGGCAGACAAAGAGGCACAGCCGTGGCAGCCCCCAACCCAGGGCGGGTATGCCGCGCTGGAACAGACACGCTAGCCCGCTTTGGCCCTCACGTGCGGCCTTTATCCCAGGCTGTGACCTTGGAGATTTTTCAAGGTCACAGCCCGGGCTAGCCATCAACATTCCCTGGGGCAATCCCGGGCCAACATCTGGCGGAGCATGTTTACACATGCTGGGGGGTCCCGGCCCACGGCCGGTCAAAGTCATGTCAATTTTCACCCATTGTAGTTTGTTTATTTATTTTTATTTTTTAAATGTATACCCCACCCCTCTTGCACAGGCAAACCAGGGCAGCTATCAACATCAAAAATAAACACAATAAAATATCATAAAACATAATAAAACATCAGTAAAAAGGAATAAAAACCAACCCCTACCCACCACTCACCCCTCTCCCTCGCCAAATGCCTGATGGAACAGCCAGGTCTTACAACTCCTTCGGAAAGCTGGGAGGTCCAAGGCCAGACGGGCCCCCACCGGGAGAGAGTTCCAAAGGCGAGAGCGACCTATTCTGCGTGGCCCCCTGGAAAACCCAGGGGACCTCCAGTGTGGCGCCCCGGACGACCGCAGAGGCCGGTCTAGGACCCGAGGAGTGAGGCGATCTTGTAAGGAGACAGGGCCCAGACCATGTAAGGCTTTATAGGTCAAAACCAACACTTTGAATCGAGTCCAGAAGGCTATTGGCAACCAGTGCAGAGACCGGAGCACTGGTGTAATGTGCTCCCAGCGGCCCAGTCCCACTAAGAGCCGGGCCGCTGCATTCTGCACTAACTGCAGCTTCCGAGCCGTCACCATAGGTAGCCCCACATAGAACGCATTACAGTAGTATAGTCGAGAGGGGATAAAAGCATGGATGATCGTGACCAGGTCAGGAACCGAAACTAATGACTGAAGCCACCGCACCACATGTAACTGTCGGAAGGCACTCCTCGCCACAGCCTCAACCTGGAGATCCAGGAGATCCAGGTGGAGCTGCGCGTCGAGGAGTACCTCCAGTTTCCGTACCTGGGAAGTCAACGGAGGACAGATCCCATCAACCATGGGAGCTGTCACTTCCACTGACTTTCCCACTACCATCACCTCCGTCTTGTCAGGATTCAATCGCAGTCGGTTAGCCCTCATCCAGTCCCCCACAGCTGCCAAACACCAAGTAAGCACTGAGACAGCCGGGCCTGCATCTGTTGAAAATGAGAGATACATTTGGGTGTCATCCACATACTGATGACACCTCACCCCAAACCCTCTAATCACCTCACCGAGTGACTGCATATACACGTTGAACAGGAGAGGGGACAAAACAGAACCCTGCGGAACTCCATACGAGAGGTCTCGGTAAGATGAAAAACAATCACCGAGCACCACCTGCTGAGTTCTTCCAGTCAGGAATGAGCGGAACCATTCGAGAACAGTCCCGCCCTGTCCCGCAGGCACGTCACCAACATCTCATGGTCAACGGTATCAAATGCTGCCGAAAGATCTAACAGGATCAATAGGGTCGATTGACCATGATCCTTCTTGTGGCAGAGATCATCTGTGAAAGCCACAAGTGCGGTCTCAGTGCCATAACCTGGACGGAAGCCAAACTGAAAGGGATCAAGATAACCAACGCGGTCAAGATGCTCCTGGAGCTGTTGGGCCACTACCCGTTCAATAACCTTCCTTAAAAGGGGCACGAGGTTCTGGTCAATCTTTCTGGGATGAGTTTCAGGAAGTGATGCCGGCCGATGCGGTGAATGTCCTGGGATCTGTTAGAGCTACAAGTTGTGAATTAGATCCGTGCCTGTCCTGGTTGGTGAAAGCCTCCACGGAGACTTTGGGGACGGTGCTGGCGAGGGTAGTTGCCTTCGGCAGGGGAGGGTAGTTGCCTTCGGCAGGGGAGGTTGTCGCCCGGTCTCAAGGAGGCTGTGGTGCGCCCCCTGCTGAAGAAGCCATCTTTGGATGTGGACACACTCACCAGCTACCGCCCTGTCTCTAATCTTCCCTTTTTAGGGTAGGTTATTGAACGGGCAGTGGCACTGCAGCTCCAGGCGCATTTGGACAGCATCATTTTCCTTGACCCTTTTCAATCTGGGTTCCGCCCCGGCTATGGTACTGAGATGGCGTCGGTGGCCTTGGTGGATGATCTCCGCCGGGAGATGGACACAGGATGTTCGACATTTTTGATCCTGCTAGATCTCTCAGCTGCTTTTGATACCGAGGACCATAGGCTGCTGTTGAGACGGCTGCGAGACTTGGGGGGTCTGGACAGGACTGTCCTTGGATGGTTCCACTCATTCCTCTCGGGTAGAAGCCAGCGGTTGGTGCTGGGGGCTGAAACATCTAGCCCCCAAGCCTTAACCTGCATCATTCCACAGAGTTCCATTCTGTCTCCACTGTTGTTCAATATGTATATGCAGCCCCTGGGGGAGATCATGAGAGGGTTCAGGGTGCGATGTCACCAATATGCTGATGATACGCAGCTGTACCTCTCGTTTTCAACTGACCCAGGTCCTGCTGTCTCGTTACTCTCCCAATGTTTGGAGGCCGTGACGGATTAGATGTGGCAGAGCAGACTGAAGCTCAATCCCGATAAGATGACGGTGATGGTGGTGGGAAGGGCAGGGGAGATGCTGGCCCCCCTGATGCGGGGGGTTCGCCCGCCTGTTGCTCTTAAGGTTCGGAGTCTGGGGGTGGTTTTGGATTCGGGCCTCCGTCTGGATCGGCAGGTGGAGGCAGTGGCTAAAGCCGCCTTTCGCCTTACCGCTTTGGCCTTACCGCTCCAGGCCCAATCTGGCCACTCTTGTCCATGCCTTCATCACCTCGAGGCTAGACAACTGTAATGCGCTCTACGTGGGGCTTCCCTTGTTTCTGGTTCGGAGGCTGCAGCTAGTGCAGAATGCGGCAGTCCGTCTCCTGATGGGGACGGGGCAACGCGAGCACATAACACCAGTGCTCCGCACTCTGCACTGGCTGCCTATAGTGTACTGAGCCAGATTCTAGGTGTTAGTATTGATTTACAAAGCCCTGTATGGTCTGGGCCCCTCATATCTTGGGGACCACCTCGCCCTCCGCATCTCAGAGTGATCCCTTCGGTCCACCGGGGGCGCCTTTCTGGAGGTCCCCCGTGTAAGACGGGAGGCCACAATGGAAAGGGCGTTCTTGGTGGCCGGGCTGCAGATATGGAATTCCCTCCCAGAGGAGGCTCGTCTGTCCCCAGGCCTATTGGCCTTTCGACGTGTCTGTAAGACTTGGCTGTTCACCCGGGCCTTTGGAGGGGAGGGTGGGGGGTGGGTTAATTTTTTGTGTGGGGTGTTTTAAATTTGTTGGATGTTGTTGTACATTTTTTATGTTTTAAAAATTGTTTTATAATATGTTGGAAGCCGCCCCAAGATGCCGTGGGCATGGGGTGCGGCATATAAATATAATGAAATAAATACAAATAAATAATAAAAAGGGAAGGTTAGAGACAGGCCGATAGTTGGCAGGACAGTCAACGCCAAGCAATGGTTTCTTGAGCAGAGGCCGCACCACCACCTTCTTGAGGCAGCTCGGCACTCTGCCCTCCCAAAGGGAGGCATTGACCACCCTGGCCAGCAACAGCCCCATTGTCTCCCGGCAGCTCTTAACTAGCTAGGACGGGCACGAATCTAATTCACAAGAGGTAGCCCGAACCACCCCCAGAACCTCCACCACATCAGCGGGTGTCACCAACTGAAATTGATCCCACAAAATTGGACATGACGGGGCTTCTACAACCTCTACCTCCTCTACTGTATTAAGTGCAGCATCGAAGTCGTGGTGAATACGAGCGATTTTATCCACAAAATAATCCGCAAACATGTCGCAGCAGGCAGATGATGACTCAACTCCAGGGTCGAGGGAAGCTGGACTGACCAACCCCCACACAACCCAGAACAGCTCCGCTGGACGGGATTTTGCGGACGCTATGAGGGTAGCAAAGAACTCCCTCTTTGCTACCCGCGTAGCTGTAGCGTATGCTCGTAAACTAGCTCTTTGCCGCAATCTGTTGGCTTCAGCACGAGAATGACGCCACCATTGTTCCAACCGTTGCCCAGCTTGCTTCAGCCTCTGCAGCTCCTCAGAAAACCACGGAGGTCTGCAGAGCCCGATAGATAGCCTCCATCAGCAAGGTGTTCCATAGCTTAACGAGGTCATTGATGAGATGGTCGTCAAGGTCAGAGGGTAACTCCCCCAGAGCACCTAGAAACTGCAATGGGTCCAACAGCCTCCGGGGGCGGACCATCCGAATAGGTTCCACACCCTTCCAGGGGCAGTCGTGTGCTAGAAGGGAGGTCTGTAGGAGGTAATGATCCGTCCATGACAAGGGCACAGCTGATATCTCCCCCGTTAATGGGGCACCTGCCTCAAGGCCAGTGCAAAACATAAGGTCCAGGGTATGTCCTCCAAGATGTGTCGGGCCGTTGACCCTCTGGGACGGTTTCCATGGCGGCCAAGGACTCATGCTCGGCTCCCCCAAGAACCACATTGGCATGAATGTTGAGGTCCCCTAAGATTATTTTCCTTGGGGACCGCAAAACCATCTCCAACACAGCCTCTGCCAGAGCATGCAGGGAGGCCGCCATACTGGTAGGTGAATGGTATACCAGCAGCACTCCCAAACTGTCTCCCGGCAAATCGAACACAAGATGGAGACCTTCAGTGCCCACTATGGATTGCTCTGGATACCTCCTCACAGACCAACCCTCTTTAAAAATCATAGCGACACCACCACCCCATCCCTCTAACCACGGCTGGTGCTGTACGGAATACCCAACTGGAACAAGATCAGCAAAAATAGGCCCCGATTCATTGTCCAGCCAGGTTTCCATGATACACGCGAGATCGGTGGCACAATCCAGGATTACCTCCTGGACCGTCGTTGCATTGTTCGCCACTGACCTCGCATTTAACACCACCACCACCAGGTTGGGAACCCCCTGCCCGAGTCCTACCTGCTCTACTGCTAGGGGAGAGGTGAACGGGACATGCGGTCGGCATCTATCCTGCCTCACCGATCTCATTTCCCTCCCCCTGAGACCATATCTCCCCTGACCTGTCACAACCCCAATAGCCGTGCCCATAACCCAGTCCCTTCGCCCCCCCCTTCCTCATAGAGGAAACACTCCATCCCCCCCAATCCCCTTAAAACCAAAACAAAGATCAAAGCCTCCCGGCCCCCTCGGTCCTGCTAAGGGCCACTTTGGTGTCGCCCTTGGATGCGCCGCCTGCTGCGCGTGCCTATGGCACCCGCTGGGCGGAAGGCTGCTTTGGTCAGGGCTAGACCTGGAAGTCCTAGCAGTGTGCCCTGGCCCCACCCCCTACTCCAAACGGGGGAGGGGGAAGGTAGTACCTGGGGCGGGGGGTTGGGCAGCACGACTCCTCACTGAGGCCGGGGTCCCAGAGCGGTGGCAGCGACCCCAGCTCCCGCAGCAGGAAACGGCGGCGG
>QEPC01009250.1:644736-663123 GCA_003113815.1 Sphenodon punctatus
GGACTCCCCCCTCCCCCCCCACATCACACTGAGTGCGGTAGCCCCCTCCCTAACCCAGTCCCTTCGCCCCCCCCTTCCTCATAGAGGAAACACTCCATCCCCCCCAATCCCCTTAAAACCAAAACAAAGATCAAAGCCTCCCGGCCCCCTCGGTCCTGCTAAGGGCCACTTTGGTGTCGCCCTTGGATGCGCCGCCTGCTGCGCGTGCCTATGGCACCCGCTGGGCGGAAGGCTGCTTTGGTCAGGGCTAGACCTGGAAGTCCTAGCAGTGTGCCCTGGCCCCACCCCCTACTCCAAACGGGGGAGGGGGAAGGTAGTACCTGGGGCGGGGGGTTGGGCAGCACGACTCCTCACTGAGGCCGGGGTCCCAGAGCGGTGGCAGCGACCCCAGCTCCCGCAGCAGGAAACGGCGGCGGTAGCAGACTCCAAGTGAGCTGCAGGGATGGCCGATGGCAATCGAAGAGGGCTGGCCGCCAGGGCTAGACCTGGAAGTCCTAGCAGTGTGCCCTGGCCCCACCCCCTACTCCAAACGGGGGAGGGGGAAGGTAGTACCTGGGGCGGGGGGTTGGGCAGCACGACTCCTCACTGAGGCCGGGGTCCCAGAGCGGTGGCAGCGACCCCAGCTCCCGCAGCAGGAAACGGCGGCGGTAGCAGACTCCAAGTGAGCTGCAGGGATGGCCGATGGCAATCGAAGAGGGCTGGCCGCCACGGCCACAACTGCCCAGTAACGGCACACCAACAGTTCTTCGCCCTTTGGCAGCGCCCTTCAGCGCTGGGCAACAGTCCTTTGTCTTGTAGTTACCTGGGGGGAGGGGCAGATGAATTAGCCCAGGTGAGAGAGTCCCAGGAACCTGCAGCAGCCTTCCTTTCTTCCTTCCACCACACAGCCCACCCCAGCCACGCTCCCTGTGCAACAGCCCTTTGTCTTGTAGTTACCTACAAGACCTCTCTTTTGTTGGACCAAGCTTTGTTGGTGAGATACATCCAAATATAGGAGACAGAGACACAGTAGTTAAGACGATCTTTTATTGGACCAAGTTCCATCTTAGTTACTTTGGGCCCAGTACTAAAGCCTCACATGTGGGGGTTGTGCATGCTGTGAGCATTTTGTGCACATGTTCCACACATGTTACTCACACCCCATTGTAGAAATAGAGATGGCATGCGTTGTGTGCAGGTTGTGTGCACATTGCACATGGACCCTTATTCTCAGTGTTCGTGGGTTAATGATCAGGCTGTTTGTCTCCGTCTCTTGTTGTTGCATGTGCATCGTTGGCTGTTCCACCTGGCTTTTGGCAAGGGAGATGGGGTTTAGGGTGGGATGGGAGGGAGATGGGGTGTAGGGGAGGTAGTGGGCTAGGGAAGGAGGGGTTGTTGTTCAGTGCCTTCCTTTTTAATGTGTTTTAATTGTGTTACTTTTAGCTTTTTATGTTTGTTTATTAAGTTGTAAACCACCCCGAGCTGCCTGGAGCAGGAGGGGCAGGGTAAAAATCCTGTAATAATAATGTTAGGGACCAACACAGCAATCACATTTTTTCTGTAGGCTTCCATGTAGTGGCAAAGATCCATTGTGGGTTTAGAATGAATTATTCAGGGTCAATCACCCCTGAAGACAAAAAGAATATATATATAATATGCTTGTCAAAATGAGGAGATGTACAACATGTGAACATAAGAAGTGCCATACTGGTCAGACCAATGGTCCATCTAGCCCAGCATCCTGTCTCCGACAGTGGCCAATCGCGGTGGCTTGGGAGAAGCACCCAACAGGTCACAATGCAGGATCCATTCCCTGCTGTTTCCCCCCAGCTCCCGTCATGTTCCCTGATCCTGTCTGGCTAATAGCTGCTAATGGACCTATCTTCCAGAAACTTGTCCAAACCTCTTTTAAACTCAGCTATAGTACTGGCCCTTACCACAGCCTCTGGCAGTAGATTCCACAACCCAATTATACGCTGAGTGAAAAAATATTTTCTTTTATTTGTTTTAAACTTGCCACCCATGAGTTTCATGGAGTGTCCCCTAGTTCTAGTACTAGCTGAGAGGGTAAATAACTGCTCCTTGTTTATTAGTTCCACACCACTCATGATTTTATAGACCTCTATCATATCTCCTCTCAGTCGTCTCTTCTCCAAACTGAAGAGCCCCAACCTACCAAGCCTCTCCTCATACGGGAGCCCTTCCATGCCCTTGATCATTTTTGTTGCCCTTCTCTGTACCTTTTCTAGTTCAGCTATGTCTTTTTTGAGATGGGGCGACCAGAACTGCACACAATATTCGAGGTGCGGTCGCACCATTGATTTGTATAGAGGCATTATGACATCCTCAGTTTTATTCTCTATCCCCTTCCGAATAATTCCTAACATTCTGTTTGCTTTTTTGACTGCTGCTGCGCACTGCGCTGTGGATTTCATTGTATTGTCCACAACCACCCCCAGATCCTTTTCCTGAGTGGTAACTCCTAGCTTAGTACCCAGCATTGTGTACGCATAGTTTGGATTATTTTTCCCTACGTGCATCACTTTGCACTTGTCCACATTAAATCTCATTTGCCATTTAGATGCCCAGGCACCCAGTGTCGTAAGATCCTGTTGCAGTTCCTCACAGTCTGCTCGTGTTTTAACTACCTTGAATAACTTGGTGTCGTCTGCAAATTTGATCACCTCACTCTTAACACCCTTTTCCAAATCATTAATGAATACATTAAACAGCACCGGTCCCAATACAGATCCCTGAGGCACACCACTTTTTACATCTCTCCATTGTGAAAACTGACCATTTAGTCCTACCCTTTGCTTTCTATCTTTTAACCAGTTTCTGATCCATAGTAAGACACTACCTCCTATCCCATGACTTTTTAATTTTCTCAAGAGTCTCTCATGAGGGACCTTATCAAATGCTTTCTGGAAATCCAGGTACACTATATCTACTGGGTCTCCCTTGTCCACATGCTTATTTACACCCTCAAAGAATTCCAACAGGTTAGTGAGGCATGACTTACCTTTACTAAATCCGTGTTGACTCTTCCCCATTAAGCCATGTTTGTCAACATGCCCTGTAATTCTGTCCTTAATGATGGTTTCCACCATTTTGCCCGGCACAGACGTCAAGCTTACTGGTCTGTAGTTTCCAGGATCGCCTCTGGATCCCTTTTTAAATATCGGGGTTACATTTGCCACCCTCCAGTCCTCGGGTACAGTGGCAGATTTTAGTGACAGGTTACAAATTACTAACAGTAGGTCTGCGATTTCATATTTGAGTTCCTTCAGAACTCTGGGGTGAATGCCATCTGGCCCTGGTGACTTGTTATTATTCAGTTTGTCAATTTGCCCTAGAACATCCTCCAGCGGCTCTTCCAATTCCTCGCCCACAAAGCAAGGATCCGACATGGGTACCTCCCAAAAATCCTCTGCAGTGAAGACCGATGCAAAGAACTCATTCAGCTTCTCTGCAATGTCCTTATCCTCCCTGAGTACCCCTTTTACTCCCTTGTCATCTAATGGCCCAACTGACTCCCTAGCAGGCTTCTTGCTTCTGATGTATTTGAAAAAGTTTTTGTTGCTTGTTTTTGCCTCTTTTAGCAAGCCTCCCTTCAAAATCTCTCTTGGTCTGCCTTATTATTAGCACTTTACATTTACGTTGCCAGTGTTTATGCTCTTTCGTATTATTTTCATTGGAACTAGCCTTCCGTTAATTAAAGGATGTCTTTTTGGCTCTAATAGCCTCCTTTACCTCCCCATTACAAGGACTGTAATGATAGGTTTATCTGTAGTATATTATTGAGCCAATGGTAGATTTGCTGTATTAAATTATTACGGAACTATGATCTCTGGTAAACAAAGGAAACAATGCTGGGGCTCAACTAGTGTAGAATCCCTTCTATTGTGTAGCTGCTGCTATTTTTAAATTATTTTTAAAAAATGAATGCCTTCTACTGGAGATGGACTTTGATTCCATGTATTACGGACCCCTGCCTCTTTATGTATTATGGAACCCACGCACTTCCACACATTACCAGGGAGGCAGGAAGACTTCCTTCAGAGCAATCATGGTTCTGTTCACACAGGAACTAGCGCACGTGGGAATGCGCTATTTCCCTTTTATCCCACAAGAACACTCACACATGCCCAGGTCCCCAAATGTAGCTTTTACAAGGACGGGTGTTCTCGTGGGATAAAAGCGGAATGACGCATTTCCATATGTGCTAATTCTAGGGCTGAAATTAGAAGAAATTTTTCTAACACAAAAATATTGCGAGAATTGAGAATTGTCACTGAGATCTTGATACAATCTCAATAACAGACCAAGATCTTGGTGGAGACTTGTTTCTCGAAACAACCGTTACCGATACTGTTTATTGACATTTACCATATACCGATTACTTGTGTAGCGCTTACCATCTTCATCCTGATGATGTGCATGCACAAAATGCCACTTTGCACGTGCACATTACCGGGATGAATACAGTAAGTGGTACATGGTAAATCAGTAAACAGTAACAGTAAATGGTATTCCAAGAAAAAATTCTCAACTCAAAATGTTGAGAATTGGTATTTTTTTAATTATAATTTCTCACTTAAAATGAGTCAAGAACCGAGATTCTCGACGATAAGCAAGAAAAACTCGAGAACGAGTTTCAGCCATAACTAATTCCTGTGAGAACAGAGCCGCACTTGCTCTGACAGACGTTTTCTTTCCACCCCAGAAATATGTGAAAGTGACTTCTTTCTCATTTTTTCCTTTTCCAAATGATACAGTCATTTGATGTGATATTTTTGCAGGAAAGAAAAAATTCAAGAGGAGGAAAATCTACTGCCAGATTACACAGCACCTGCTGGAGAATCATAAAATGTGGAAGAAAGTAATCGAAGAGGAGGAGAGGATAGCTGGGACAGAGAAGCAAAGTCTGGAGCAATCCACTTTGCACCAACCCTCTGAACAAATTCAGGCCATCAGGGAAGAAGAGGAGGAGAAAGGGAAACCAAAAGAGGAAGAAGAGGAGGAGGAGGAAGAGAACACAACTGTAAAACTGAAGCAATGACAATATTTTCAGCAGTATTTTTAAGAGAAGAGTGACTTGTTCACAGACTCTTCTTTCCAAGCCAGCACAACGTTTAGACACAACACTGTAGAAATATGGGATAATGCGCCTACAGCTGTTTAAATCTGTTTTTCTTTCCTTTTTACAGTGAGGTACATTGTTTAAACTCCTATGCTCAAGGAAGCTTACGCACTACGACACCGGCTTTTACAGACTTTCTTATAACGGGGCGGGGCGGGTGAAATTCTATGTGTATATGTGTATATATATATAGCCGGGATTATTTGGCTGCACACTTCATACATTTTAATGAAATATTATGGTCACTGTGATATAACAAGGAAGTTTATAAAAGGCAATGCTGCTTCTGTAGCATAATTGCAGTTAACTGTGTAAGGTACCAGTTAAGAAGCTTTTGCTCTTAATGCAGAGGGATAAAAGTTCCAAAGCTTTATCAGAATGCTGATACATCCTGCCAATGTATATACGTGTGGAAGTTGGGGTGTGAGTGTATTGGTGGAGGGCCGTGTAGCTGTAATAGAGCATTGTAGCCAGTATTTACCGAGGCCAGCTGCAGCACATGACTTAGGACATGTGACCGAACATACCTTTCCCCAGCTATAGGAAATTTACATCCACACAGGAAGTGGAGCTGGCTTTTAAGGAGGTCAGCCTTTTCCATGGCTACTGCAGTTTCCTTTCTGGGTGGGTAAACCTCTCTCTCTCCAAAGCTGTGCGCATAGGCACTCTGCATCTGAGCTCTTGACCATGCAGGTTGCTGGCTCTTTCATGACTGCTAGCAAAATGAATGTGCATGGAATCCATTGTACCCCAAACAGTTAAACAATGCTTTTTCTGGAGCTGTCCTGCTGCTTGGCTTGAAAGGGAGCCGCAAACAGTTTCTTTGAATGAGTTAGTTGCTTAAGAGTATGTTTGGGGGTGGGGGGAGAGAATGAATAAATGTTTGGAAATGAATTGCAGTCACTCCACCACTTCCTCATGTTTCCTCGTGTCAGTAGCTGAAGATTCATTTTAAAATGAAGTTACACTATCCTATAAGTGGAGTGGGAAGGGAAAGGTGGAGTCCTCCCAGTCCCTTGGTGTCAAAAAAACAAGAGAAGAATGGTCAGACTGGAGGACAGGACAAAGAGGGCAGCTGCTAATCCACAATTGGCTAGATGCTTGTGTCTCTCTGCAGTCACTTACCGCAACACAGTGCAATTTTTCAGCAAGAAACTGTTCACTGCAGTAGCCTTCGATCAGTGCAGGGTATCCCATCCCACCAATGTAGTATTCTTCTGTTTCTTTGGTCTTTTTTAAAAAAAGAAACTGAAAATGCAACAAAAGAAGAGCCAGGCCTGTAGCCGAGCATACGATTTCTTTTGTTGTTGCTTATGCTGTGAGCCAAACGTATATTTAAAGATTGAGAGTTCACATTGGATGTTTTATTTCTGTGCTCATGGTTGGTTATCTAGATGTAAATATGGAGAAACATGTTCCTGTAGATAACAGAAAATATTTGAGGAAAAAAGAAAGCAAATAGGGAGAAACAAAGGGGGAATTTTTTTATAAAGATAATTTTTTTAAGAAAAACATAAAATACCGTTTTATACAATTGTAGCCAATTCCAAGCACAGCAAATAAGGTCTTGAGTATGTTGGAAAGAAGCCTCAAGTTTGTGGGTTCAAGGTATTGACATCTTTGCTTAGCAGTATGGACAAGTAGCACTGGCCATTACCATGCAAGTTAAGGATTCACCAGTGCTCTTTTGTCCTGTTATGCCCTTGCCTCCCCCAACTGAATTTGAATTGTTTGTCTCACAAGCAGGTACAGTTATCACGTGCTGTTTATGGGTCTGAACCTGCCACAATTGCTCACCATCCAGTGAGCTTCAGTGAGACGCTCTTGGTGAAAAAGTAGTACTTGCATTATGAAGAATTGTAGCAACAGTCATTGATAGGCATTAACTGAAGTTTCCAGCCTCTGTCCATCATTTTCAGCCCACTTTGCAGAATTCTGCTGACCAATAGGTACTTCTTCGGAAATTACAGAGGGCATTGCACTTCTAAAAAGTCTAGGTAGGTGTCATCTCCTCTGTCTTTCCCTCCAACTCATTCTTCTATCCAAATACATTTGACATACAAAAAAGATCCTTTCCCTGAGGTTCCTCTGCTGATGGTTAGTTGTTCTCCTTTCCAGGAGTAGGAAGTTACAGACTGTTGTATGTGAAAATCCTTCACCCCGAAAAGTACCGATTCAGAGTAAAATTGGCAGCAGTAGGAATTGGTTAGCTCTTAAAAACCAAGAAACCAAGTTCTAGAAAGAAAAGGAAAAGAGAGAGATGATACATAAGCAGAAGGTCTTCTCAGCAGAGGAGACCATGGGTGATTTCAGACGTGACGGGGTGCCTATTGGTCCCGTCATGGAATCACCTTTTCATTCCGCGCCGGAATCAAATGTCCCGTCAACAGACGAGCCAGGGGAATCTGGGGAGGGGGCAGGGCTGCGTGGCGGAACATGCGGCCGCACAGCCCTGTCCCTCACGCTCCCCAGGCCGGCCGCCCTCCGGGAGACGGGCGAGCGCAGCGACCAATTTGGCCGCTGCGCCCAATTCCGTCCTGGGATCTGGACCATGCCCCTGAATTGACAGCGGTAACAGACATTACCAACCACTGATTCCAGGCCATGGTTCAATTAACCATGCTTTCAGAGATGGTGCCCGGACCATCCTCGAAAGCATGGTTAATTTGCTCACCGCCAGTGGTTCACCGTGGTGAACATCTGGCGGCGAGCAAACACACATTACACGACTATCCGCCACCAAAGGGGATTGTCCGTGGTTGACCGTGATCGCGTAACGTCTGAAATTACCCCATGTCTCAAAGCTTTCTCAGTGCATTGACAGGGCTCCAGCAATTCCAGCTTGCAGTATTTGGACTCATCAGTCACCTTCACACTTCTTATATCTTTGACCAAGTTCATGTGCCAGGTTGAATACATTTCTCGGTGCTTGGGCAATTTAACATGGCTGTATGAAAATTCATCTCATAGAAACACCGTTAGGATTTCAAATTTACAAATTCTCTTCTCCAGTTATCTGACAAACCTCTAGCTTTCAGGATAATCCTGATGGAAGGCCAAAGGAAGTTCTTGGATGAGGTTAGGCTGCTCCCACAAGGAAGAGTTTGCAGACTGAGCCCATGAAAATACTTTAAGATGTTTTCTTTGTTTTTTATTTTTTTAATATATATATAAAAAAATTGTCTCTGTTTCCAATTCATCAAGCTTGTTTCCTGTAGTGCCTGGCCATGGAGGTGTTGAAAATTACTTTGTTACTATACAATCTTATTTGTATGTGCAAACTCAGGTCTCTTTAAATGAAGGAACTGCTGATCAGCCAATAGCAAGAATTGCTGGTCAACCAAAAACAAGAATAATGAGCATGTGCAGAACAGAAGGCAATACTAATAATGAAGGCAAAACAGTTGGGATTTAACAACTTGGTAATAGTTTATTGCTCTTCAGGATGATGCATTGAACTTGGTTGATAATAGTCAAACACCAGCTCATGCTATTGACAAACCAGGTGATACTATTGTATTCAAAAGTTGCAGCAAGCATTAGGTAGCATCTAATGTAAGACGCACACCCAAGGTTTTGGAAATGTGCGTTTACCAAGAAACAGTCGTCAGGAAATTTTCTAGCTGCATTTAAACTGTATTTGACGTGTGAATATGATTTTGCCCTCTCTTGGTAGATAGGAAAGTAGTCAATTATGCTGGGATTTACATACTAGTCTTGATCCAACAGAGAGGGAAAAGTGAAAACTTTCAAGTGAAAGCTTCAACGGCTTATCTAAGACTAAGGCTTTTTTTGTTTTGTTTTGTTTTGGGTTTTTTTGTTTTGTTTTTACAGTTCTTTAGTGTCCTGATCCCCAAATAACCCGTCCCCTGTACAGTAGCTTGGAACACAAGCCAAATAAATTGTATTCCATCAGCAGTTTTCAGACAGAACAACACCTAATGTTTAAAATGTTGACAGGACATTCCAGTATGTTGGAATCTACAAATTCCTTAATATAGAAGAATACAGAGAGCATTTCAAGAATGTTTCTCTGTAGTAAAAAGTAGTACATTCTATGAAATACTTTTGCTGGGGATAAAGTGACATCTTTAAGATTTAAATTTTATAAAAGAAAGACTGTAAACCAGACTGTGATTTCTAAATTTTCAATGGCCCTCTCATTGATTTGCTGATTTTTGTCTTTTCTGTTACAGTAGCTAAGTTAACAGGCCCCATGTACTCGCAACCCATGCCATCCCCTTTATGGGGATTGTGGCACGTGCGCAAACCACACGGAAACTATGCAGAATTCTCACACGTGTATGCTCATGATTGCATAAGCCATCCACATGGGGTTCTGGATCGTACCCCCATATTGTTAAAGATTGTGTCTTTAACACAGAAGTGCACTGACTTAGAAGTGCAAAGGGTGGTAATTACAGGTGAATACCTTCCTTTCTCCAACTACCTGTTCTCCTGCCCACCACCTTTACTCTGCAAACAGGGCCTCCTGGCTGCTTATAAAATGCACCTCACTAGTCTTCAAGTATGTGTTGTATTTTTCCTTCAACACAAGATGGAGTTGGGCTGAAAAACAGCACTGTTAGTCCAAATGCCTGTTTCCCTCGGAATGGGACCCAAATATTAATCTTCCTGACTTTGGGATTTACAAGGAGCAAAGTCTACCCATCTCTAGGAGTAATTTAGATTCTTGTAGATTCTTTAGATCATTGTTCTGTTTGTCTGGACACCTGACACAAAACTACCAGCACAATCCAGAACCAATTGAATTTAATGGCAGAACTCCCATTTACTTCACAGAATAAGGATTTGCACCCAAAAACGTATCCCCCCACCCCCAGTTTTGAGAACATCTATTGTCATGTTTATAGGAGGATCCACTCCTGCTTCTGTTGCTTTTGAAAAGAGTATTAGGTTCTCCTGGTGCTACTGAGTGCATGCCATGTTTCAGAGATCTTGTTAATGGAGGAATTCAGTGGGGAAGAAAGGATTTGTATCATTTCACCCCAATTTTCCAAACTTAAATGTCCTAAGCATAGGTCATCTACCAGCCCTCTTTACAGGGGTGAATTCATTCCTATGCAAGAATAACTTGCAACTGCACGCATATCAAGTTTGCAAAACTGTAAGGATCAAGTCCTGTTGTCTTTGTTCTGTTACTACTCTGCTCTTACGTAGAAGAAACTCTCTTTGTAAACGAATCTCTCAGGCCTGGAGTCTGGACTAAAATCCATAGGGGTCCAGCTCTCCACAAATTGGGCCTTTGCGAAGTTTTGCCCAGGGACAGACATACCCGACTTGACAATTTGGCTCTAAAATATCGATGACACATTCAGCAGTGTATTTGTACAAATGAATCATAATTTTCTGGGACACTTTACTCTGTAAACATGACCCAATCCAATGTGGGTCAAATCAACAGAGAGTTTTCCATTGATTCCAGTGGGTGTTGGATCAAGACAGTCACTCCACTGACTTCAGTAGGAGATCTTGAAAAGTAATGTAAGGCTAGCAGGTTCAGGTAGCTGGTGATTTGGTCCCCTAGTAAATTTGTGGGTCCTTCATCAACTTATTCTCAATCTTCACAATAAGACATGAATGGAGTAAGACCAATTTGTTGCCCTGCTACAAAGTGTCTCTACTTTGATTAAATTTTCCATTAAAATGATGCAGCACAGCAGGCACTGGCTAACACAAAAACAAATTGACAGCTGGCGGCTTCAGTGCTCCTGCTTCTCAGTGAAGAGGCAGCAATTGAAAAGATTTTGGCCTAACTCCCAGTGGTTCAATGCTAAATATACATACGGGTTCATTTTTGCCCTCTCCATCTTGGTGTGGTTGGGTGCCCAGAAACCTTATACTAAACTAAATACCATTCCAGGCATGGGTTCAAGAATTTTTACCGTGTGTTGATGGGAAATTAAATTGGCTTCAAGGCAAACAAAGTGGCTTTGCCGAGAACCAAATTATTGCCTCATTCCGGCAGAGAATGTTATATGCAACCCACCTAGGAGCTGAGCACCCGACGACATGCATTCTCCAGCCTTGAACTGGGATATAGGCTTGAAATCTTGGGTGTCTCCCAGCTGGCAGCAGAGCATTGATGTAATTAGCCCTGAAGTTGATGGAATTTTAACCAGAGGTGGAGACGGCAGAATTGGCAACGCTTAAGAAGGAAGCAACTTTAGGCCAGTTTCAAATCAACTTAATGCAGTGCACTTAGTTTTTTCTTGCTTTCAAAAAGGTGATAATCCCCATGAGTGAGTCAAACGTGGAACTTCAAGGATGGTAACAGTATTATTTTTATGAAGACATCAGTACCTCTGGGCATTGCTAGAGGTATTTTCCCCTCCTTGAACTGAGATAGGAGTCATTCTTTTATGTTTTAAATAAAGCCCACAGAAGTAAGAGAACTTGCTGTCAGTGCTTTGCAGGATAGTGGCATTGAACAAAAAAACCAGCAGTTTGTAAGGGATGAGTGAAGAAGGGATGTCTGGAAGAAGAGATGTCTGTCTTCTCTTTTTATTGTTCTCAGAATCCAGCCACCCTTAAGAAAATTGAACGATTTGAGTTTTTGCGAAAGGAAGAATGTTGGTTGTGGTGATCAGCAACCTCTAAACGACTTGGGGCTGTGAGTCTCATTGAATGAAGGGATGTTGAAAGCCCACCATGTGCAACTAATTTAATCTGTGGCTAATTAAGAAACAAGCCAAAATGGCATTGCTTAATTCCACTAGGTGGCTTACTCTGAAAAGTTGAGCAAATGGTACCCAAATCATTTGAAAACAGTTAGGTGCAAACTATTCCTTGGCCAATAAGTGTGGTCCCACTTAGGTTACATTTAATTCAGCAGAGCAACGGTCCTCTGAAAGTAAGTAGAAAATTGTTTTTACTCTGCTTCTTTTAGTCTGAAGTTCATTTTTGTGTAGAGGGGAAATCACAGGCCTCTCTAACATATGGCCCTACTTAATCCATTTTGGTTCCAAGGTATTGGTCGTCTTATCTGTACAAAGGTGAGCTCCTTCCAACAATCTTTATGGAGTACTTTTGCACAACCATCATACGGTGGACCATGCAACGAGTCGCACCAGTTTATGGTGGAGCACCTTTCCGCACACACTGCACCTATAACAAGTCTCTCAGGCAGTAGAGGTATGGTTAAAGCCTAGATTGCTGGTGTTCTAGAGGCTACTATCTGAATTGAATGCTTAGGAGGATATCCATTCTCTCTGCCCACTGTCATAAGCAGTTTGTAAAGGATAAACCCTAAGCATTTTTTTTTTTTTTTAAAGAACCACTTCTGTATCCAACTGGGACTGTGATTGAGTTCTTCAGCAATACAGTTTGAGGGAAATACCAGTGGTCATCATCTTAAAATTTGCCATTTTTGCTTTAGAGAAGGTTGTCTTTGATATACTGCAGGGTCAGAATGAAAAATTGTCTGAAGAGTAGCCACCAAGCCTAAGCGTGCTCCATCTAGGTAATAATTATTTATGGCAATCGCCAAATTAGGTAAACAAACAATACGATGTAGAGCAACAGCTCCATCACAAAATAACCCGCCCGGATTTCCAAGAAGCCCACTTAGCACCTCGAAAATGACCCGAGAAGAGAATCAAAAAGTGGACCAATGAAGACCAATAACCCCTCCATCTAGGTGTTTTATAAGAACTCCAAGGAACGCAGTTATCTCACTCACCGAACTCTGCTGACAAACAAAATTTCTCTATGAGAAGAGGGAGAAAAAACTTCATAATGCCAGTTTTATTGGATGCTTTCAGAAGACTAATCTCAGTAAATTCTCCCAACCCCAATGTGTATTTCATACAATGGCGTGAAAAGTGCAGGGTGAAATTACCTGGGATGCAAATAAGTAATATATGCAACTGGAAATGGCTCTGAAGAAATATACAGTATGGCTGAAGCAAGACGCACATTATTGATGACGATGGACATTTTATGAGGAGGGATGGTATTCTGCAACAATTTCTAATGAACTTGGAAGCACCATGGGTAGCTTTTCCCTTGACACCATATCCAAATCTACACCTAATCAAAGGATTTTCTAATAATCAAAGCAAAGGACTGATATCTTGATTTTGACTATTATAAAATCCTTGATTTACTTGTATTATTTCTTCTTAATTTCCCAATTTTACAATCAAATCCAGTTCAAGCCAACTTGAAAACAGATAGTTCTTGTCACATGGCCATGGTAACTCTGATAACATTCAACATATAGAAGAAAATCTGTGATTATACTTGTCCTGTAGGTGGCATGAGGACCAGAGATTGTGGTTGTGCAGATCAGGTGTGTTTTGGGGGATGGGGAGGTACAAAGTTGTGGTGTAGGTGTAATGTCTACACAGCAGCTGGATAAATATCTCAGGACAGAGCATACCAACTCTATACCAACCATAACTTGGCTTGTTCTTAGTATTACTCTGAAGCGAAATGGGCTTAAAAGTTCCATTCTTCAGCACTGTCTTCCTTTACCACAATGAACACTTACGGACTATTACTTAATGTGAATTAACAGTTATGGTTTGCTTTTCAGTATATAGGAAAACTAGGCTCTTCTTTTCTCACCTTGGTCAGTTTGTTTTGGGGTTTTTTTGCTTATCACTTGTGTTACACACCCATTTTAGTAATGTGAAAAGTAAAATAACTGTTCTCCATGTGTGTACATAATTGTAGAGCTAGGATCCCCTTCTATCTTTCAATGATTTCCTCCTTTAAAATTCCTGCCTGATTCTGAAGTATAAATAAAAACTACAATTGACTGCAAAGGTGCTGTGGTTGCTGTTTCTGAAACATTCATGCCGTAGTCCAGAGTAGACTACTTACCGAAAGATCATTGTCAGCGATCCTTTTAACACTGTTTTGTCATTTTATATTTGGCCATTACTTCGTCAAAACATTCAGGCTTGTTCTTTATTTCTTTTGTTTGTTTGTTTGTTTATTTTAAAATGGTAAATGTTTGCATGGAGGTAAAAAGAATTTTAAGTTTGCATTCATTTTTTGTTAATTGTGGTTTATACTGTAGCTTATATGTTTGCTTGACTGATAACATTTTCACTGATGGGTGGCAGTTTATTATTTTTTTAAGGCTTTTGACCGATGCAAATATAGTCTTTTAATGCTCGAAAGAGAAATTTAATGTCAAGCTTTTGCCTCACTCTAAACACTGGAAATGATATCGTTCAAAGCAGCCCTCAAATGATCTCTTTTCTGTACAGTTTTGACCGATGAAACTCAGTGTTTTTATATAGAATAATAAACACACACACCCTATAGTAATATAAAATATGGTAGCAACTTGCATCTGGCTTGATGTAGCAGTCAAATCAATTCAAAAAAGGTCAAAATCTCTCTCCAGGTCTCACTCTCTAAGATGATGATGTACTTGAATCGGCTTGATTCTCCAGTCTATTTGAAGCCAGATCCTATGTTTTTTGTGTCCAGATTTCACAATGAGGTCAATCAATGAACACTTATTAGCTGCCAAACAAATTCCAAAATTGCATTTTTTGTGGCCATGACCACCAGAAGATGTGACTGGGTGAAAACAGACATGACGCTAACCACCCATTAACCACCCTTGGTGGTCATTTATGCATGTTTCAGGGCTGCATAGGGCACCAATACAGCCCTGTAACATGCATAAATAACCACCAAGGGTGGTTAAAGGGTGGTTAGCGTCATGTCTGGGTGATTTCAGACATTACGAGATCACGCTCAACCACAGTGAACCACGGTCAATTCCGTGGCGGGGCCAAAGCGCCCTGAATGTCTGTTCAACGGCCACCAGATGTTCACCACAGTCAATACCCACATGGGGTCAAAATCAACCACGCTTCCGGAGCTCCGGCCCGGACCATCTCCGGAAGCGTGGTCAAAGAGATTCCCAACGGGAAACAAAAAAAAGTAATGTCAGAACGGCAACAACTGGCCGGAACCAAAGACAATGATTCCCAGCCGGGGACAAAGCACGCAGCATCACTGCCAGGCAACCAGCAACAACACAGACCGGGGAGGGAGATTTAAAGGGCACATGACAGCAGCCGGGACGAGCCGCCCCGGCGCCTTCCAGGTGCTTTGACCACGGCCCGGCCCGGCATCGGCGTAATGTCTGTTGCGCTGCCCCAGGCCATGGTCTGGTTGTCCGATTCCCTGCCATGGTTCCGGTCCCGTCATGTCTGCTCAGGGCTTTCCTTGACCACGGGGGGTGGTTGATCTGTTCACCCCTGCCGGGAATCCACTGTGGTGAATCGGGACCGCGTAATGTCTGAAATCACCCTCTGTTTTCACCCTCTGTGGTGATTTTTGTGAATGACCCTAATCATTTTGGGTCCTGCCTTGTGAAGTGTGAAACATCTCTCATCCTATAACTTTAGCAGTTCCAACATATGGTCCATTTTTTAAGATCAGTTCCAGGAAACAGGTTTCCAGTGGATGAGAGGTGTCATTTTTCAATGAATCTATCCTATACATTTCTCTTGAAAGGGAGCATATTTTTATAATAAGGTTCTATTTGAAAAGTTTGTGTGCGTATGTGTGATCTTGAGAATTCCTCTGAAGCAATATTTTTAAAAAATATAACTGCCAACCAAAGTGGCAATGCAGGAAAAAAAAAAAGTGCCATCTTGTTCAGGATTTGTACATGCCGATTTTTAACACAGTGTTCTTTTCACGAAGTACTACATGCATTAATTTCTATTTATATATTGTTGATATTGTTGTAACCAAACGTCTCCTTTTTAAACACGTCGAGAACAAGGCCTTGTATTTTTAGGTGATGATCTTTCCACAGACAAGACTACAATCTTTCCCTTTCACTAGTATCTTGCACTTAATACATGTAGCAATACTTAATGTATTCCCTTCACAAGTATTTGTTAAGTGATTTAGTTAATGGCTGATAAATGTTTTGTACAAAATAGATTCTGTACAGGAAAAAAAATTTAATCTTTTAGATGACCATTATTTATTTTTACTGTTTTGTAAGTTAGACACTATAATGAAGCTCCCTTTTTGCCAGAATTACTGGAAAGTGCCTCTTGGTATAATGTATAATACGGTAAATATGTATTCAAAATTATTAGAGAGAACTTGTCACAAAATGAACAATGTGTATGTTGCAATGTGAAGACAAATGTACAACATAAATATAATTCTGTGGTATCAAGTTTACAGTGGTTCTTTTTTCTCTATCAGAGCTCTCTTTGGTGTGTGTTTTCATTCTAAGACTATGGTGGGGGAACATTTTTCTCTCCAGTGGGCCACATCAGAGCTCTCTTTGGTGTGTGTTTTCATTCTAAGACTTTGGTGGGGGAACTTTTTTCTCTCCAGTGGGCCACGTTGAAAATTAGTATGAACTCTGTGTGCTGGGTAGGAGTTGGGGTGAGGGGGGTACTTCAGGACTGTGCTCAAAATGGGGAAAGTCCACACCATGGAGCTATGCCATGGATCCAACCCTTCTCCTTGCACTCATGCCCTCATCTCTGCTGCTTTCACCTGAGCTCACTTTTTCAGTGCTGAAGGTAGACTGTACTGGATCCAGCAGCCAGGTCCAAGAATTGGAAAGGAGCCAAATTAAACAAAAAACAGCCATGGGTTAGATTTTTATCACGGGCGTGAGGGTTCCTGACCCCTGCTGTTAAGAAAACCATGTCCCCAATCCAAAACACGTTAGTCATCTACTCCAACCTCCTGCTTGGATGCAGGATGACTACAGCTACAAAATCCCTGACAGATGGTCTCCAGCCTCGTTAGGACGTTCGTTTGTTAGGATGTTGTAGTTGGTTTACATTGACGTCAATGGCAAAACTCCCATTGCTTTTAATGAGGATATGTCAGGACCCTGTGGATTTTTCACTGCTGCCACTGCAGCAGTGTTCACAGAATTGGCCCCTTGACCAAACTGACTCTGGCAACACAGAATTGCAGCCTGAGTGGCGAGCACTGTAAACTAGCCAATAGGATGCCAGTATTGTGAGCTGCCACCACGTATTCCAAAACCATCAGGCTCCCTGACACAACTGCTGTACAGAGCTGACCTGAGTAGTAAAAACATTATCCATGATTCATATCCAGTATTCCAGACTGGTTAGCGGTTATTTTGATAACAAACCAGTTACTGAACCAGATTATTGGATCCTATCACAAAAGTTAACTGCTTTAACAAATGACCCTTACCATCAGGAATACCACATTTTATTTTATATTTATTTATTTATTTATTACATTTTTACTCCGCATCCTCCTGCACAATGGCGACTCGGAGTGGCAACAACATATAAAAATACAATAAAAGACCTAAAACTAAATTATTATAATATTAAAATTACTAAAAGACAATAAAAATACCCTCCCAATCCCCCTACCCCCCTTCCCGAAGGCCCACCGGAACAAGCAGGTCTTACAAGATCTTCGGAAAGAGAGGAGGTCTGGGGATAAACGGACCTCCATCGGGAAGGAGTTCCAAAGCCTAGGTGCGGCCACCGAGAACGCCCTCCCTGCCATTGCCACCCGGAATACCCGGGGGACCTCGAGTTGGGTGCACCCAGCCGACCGCAGGGGCCACGAAATTACCCAGGGCTTGAGGCGGTCTCGCAGATAACAGGGATGGGCGAACAGATCGCAGTTCAGGTTCAGCCCGGTTTGTGTCAGGTCGGGTTCGGCCATTCGGTTCCATTAGGGCGTTCGGGAAAAGTATCGCGAGAGCACGTGATCGTGTCGGAAACCGGAAATTCGAGTGCATGCAGAGCTGTGTGGCGACAGAGTGTGTGGCTGGGTGGCTGTTCGGTTCATGTGTTTTGACTCTTTGTGTTTGGTTTGGCTGTGTTGTTTGGCTGGTTGGTGAGTGTTGATGTGTGGTGGGTGACTGACTTTGTGTTTTGGTTGGCTACGTGATTTTATTTTATTTTTTAAATGAAGAAGGCCCAGCAGCCTTCTTCATTTAAAAAAAAAAAAAAATGATGATTCCCCAGCTGGGGGCCAACTTGCTGCTTGAGGAGGAGGAGGAAGTGGTCACTGCCCCTAGACCTTTGGTGGTGGTGGCGGATGGCTCCTCGAATGAGGAGGAAGCGACAGGCTCAGGCGGTGCTGCCAGGTTTGTAAACTTTTTTTTTACTTTGAGGACAAGAAAGGCTCTATCCATTAGAGCGAGCTCACTGGCGTGTGTGTGTGTGTGTGTGTGTGTGTGTGTGTGTGTGTGTGTGTGTGTGTGTGTGTGTGTGTGTGTGTGTGAGAGAGAGAGA
>QEPC01009250.1:665625-679440 GCA_003113815.1 Sphenodon punctatus
GGGGCTAGGGGTTACCTCTCTCCTCCGTCCCGATGATGAAAAGGGTTGCCCTCTGAACTGGAGGGAAAGCCCACCTAACACCCTGAGGGACCTTCTAAGTACCGATAGAAGAGTGTGGTTGAGAGGTCGCCCCCTCCCCGTGGGTTTATCCTGCCCCCTCCTTCTCCCCCTTCCCGTCCGCCCCTTCCTTCCCCCTTCCCCTGTGACATGAAGTACAGAGTGGGAGGGGACACTGAAACTGCAGAGCAATCAGCAGCTGTGTAAATATGCATCGCAACAGTCTCCGACAGTGATTGACCATGGTCGGAGACAGGATTCTGGGCTAGATGGACCATTGGTCTGACCCAGTATGGCATTTCTTATGTTCTTATATTCTAACAGGGCAAAACAAAATGCATATTAAAGGGAAAGTGGTGAGCTTGCCAAGGGCAGGACGTTGTGTGCATGAGCAAATTGCAGTTTGGATCCGATGGGGTTTGGGGGGTGTTGGAAAAGGTCATACCCTGCTTCAAAGGAGAAGTCTTTTCCAGTAGAAAGACAATGATTCCCCAGCCCCATCTAGTCACCTTTGTTTGGTCCAAGTGTAAGCGGGTGCTGAGTCCATTTAGGGTCTTTACAAGGATGTCTGCCTAACCCCTGGAGCAGGTATTGAACCAAGCCAAAAAAAAAGGTTAGCTGGGCCAATTAGTGTAGCCTGAGTGCTCCCAGTTGGGCATGGCAGGAAACTGCAAGCCAGCTGAGGGAGCGCCAGAAATAGATGGTGGAGCTGGAGCTCAGAGGCAGGGACCGGAGCATCAGGAAGAGGTGAAGAGGCTGCACGTTTGCCTCTGAGCTTGCTCCAAGGGGCGGGAGCTGGAAACCTAATCCCGGTCTTTCTGCCTCCAGAGTCCAGCATGGTCTGGATCCTTGGGAGAGGGCTTGTTTCCCCAGTGAGGGGCTCCTCACTGTAGAAGGCCTCATTGGTTTTATGTTCGGTATTTCTGGGACAAAGCACTGCTCCCTTGGCAAATAAATGAGCACTGGGGACTGTGACCTAGAGGTGTGTTTGGTCCTGATTCTGCACTCACTTGTCCTGCAGCATCACAAGCCGATCACAAGCAGCTACTTTATTATTTCAGCTCAGAGCCAATTATATACAGTGTGTACAACACAGGATTAGAGGGTAGGTCCATAAATGGCTTTTAGTCAGGCTGCTCCCCTCAGTCAGGTTGCTCCGGGGAACGTGAACTCTGTCAGTAGAGGTGACAGTAGGTGGGAGTTAATATAACAGGGAAGGGATCGCTGCATTATGATGCCGATTTGCATTTTTCTGAAGTAACTAGGTCCTGCTTTATTTATTTATTTATTTATTTAAAAACCTTATTACCCCACCCATCCTGCCTCAGGCAGCTCTGGGTGGCTTACAGTTGTAACAAAATAAAACAACAACAAAGCTAAAAACAATGCATAATGAGGAGGATGGCTTGTATTTTTGATGGGTCCACCTGGATACCCTGGGGAGGGGGGGGGTGGGATTACAAATCCTAAGAAGCGCACCACATGGGTGTGGAATACACATTTTTCTATTTTACAGTATAGATGATTTTGTTGTAGATGCAGGAGCACAGTGCGCATGTGCTGTACGTGTTCCTCCAGGGTGTGGGAATATACAAGAATATCATCCAAGTAAGCAATCACGTAATGGTCCAGAATATCTCAAAAGATGTCATTAATGAGACATTGAAAGGTAGCTGGTGCGTTGGCTAAGCCAAACGGCATCACACAATATTCAAAGTGCCCATATCTCGTACGGAACGCGGTCTTCCATTCGTCCCCAGCTCTGATGCGCAACAAATTATAGGTCCCCCCGTAGGTTCAATTTCGTAAATACAGCGGCTCCTTGTAGCCGATTCAAAAGTTCTGGGATCAGGGGGAGAGGGTAACAATTTTTACTCATAAGGGCATTGAGGCCCCTATAATCTATGCAGGGCCGTAACCCGCCATCCTTCTTAGGGACAAAGAAAAGGGGGCCTGCCGCCGGGGACATGGATGGTCTAATATATCCTTTTTCTAAGTTCTCATCAGTATACTCCCTCAACATCCGTAATTCGGGTTCCAAGAGGGCGTAGATTCTCCCATAAGGCGGCATGGTGTTGGGGAGTAAATCAATGGGGCAGTCATAACTACTGTGGGGAGGTAACTCTAAGGCTTGTTGTTCTTTAAATACATTGCCCAAATCAAGATAGTTAGGGGGAAGGGTGGCAGGTGCTACCGAATGGGGACAGGCTCCAGTACAGCCGCTAAGCGTGGGACTTCCAGGTCGGGCATGAATGCAATGAGAAGTACAATGTGGTGAGTCTAGCATCACTACCTTATGTCACCAATTGATATGGGGGTTGTGCTGGCATAGCCATGGGATACCCAAAACCACTGGAAATGCCAGAGTACGTACTACATCAAAGCAAATGTTGTCTTGATGATTATCAATAGATCCTTTCAACGTGGCGGTAAGCGTGGTGATGGGTCCGGAACTCAGGACTGATCCATCAATGGAAAAAACAGTCTCTGGAGTTTCTTTCTCCTGCAAGGGGAACTCCTTTTCATGAACAAAAAAAATATTGATAAAGTTACCTGATGCGCCAGAGTCTACGAGGGCAAGGCTAACCACTGAACGTTCCAGAGATAACTCTAAGGTAAAGGGGACCCGTAAGTGGTCCGAGCTCGGAAAAACAGCAGCTGCTCTCAGAGCAGGGCTATCAAGGGGATGTATGGCACTCACCGAGAGGTCCCCTGTCCATCTCGGTTCCTTACGTTTCCTGACCCCTGCCATTCTGGGGGTAACAACAGGCAGCTGGATGCAAAGTGTCTGGGGGCTCCGCAGTAGAAACAGAGGCGGCTGGTTCAGCGGCGTTCTTTTTCCTGCATTGTCAGGGGTCCCCGGGATACCCCTAGTTGTATTGGATCTGGTGCATCCCCCTTGTTGGTCTCAGCACGGGGAGGTCTCATGGCTAGTGGCTGGACTGACCAGTCCCGGACCCCTTCTGCTGCCACTCCCGGTGCCGTTCCGTTCCGTGATCATCTATCTGGCAGGTCAAATTAACTAATGCGGCCCAGGTATCCGGTATCGTAATGTATGAGAGTTGGTCTTTTATCTCCTCGTTCAATCCCTTTCGATATAAGACCTTCAACACCGTGTCTGGCCAATTAAGCTCTACAGCTAATTGCTGAAAGCGTGTCACATATTCTAATAAGGGTCCTTTCCCTTGTTTTAATCCCATAATCACCATTTCGGCATCCTTTAGGCGATGAGGGTAGTCAAACAGGAATTGAAATTCCTTGGTGAATGCCTTAAGATCCTTCAGTAAGGGGCTATCTTTAGTTAGTAGGGGTGTTGCCCAATCTAAAGTGAGACCTTCCAGGTGGCCAATGATAAATGCTACCTTTGTAGTATCAGAATGATAGGTCTGGGGTTGGAGTTGAAAGGCGAGTTTACACAGGGCCATAAACCCCTGGAACTGATGCCTATTGCCCCCAAATTTAGCAATAGGCAGGTGCTTCAGTTCCCTACCCCCCCCGGTGCCATTCCCCCAACTGCCCCAGGGGGATTGACCTCTCCCCTAGGATCAGAAGTTCCCTCTTCCTCCAGCTCTATTTCCCCCATTGCTCCTGGTTCTCACCTTTCCTTGAGTTCCTTTACTTCAAAGGCGAGGGCCTGAATGGCCCTCATTTTTTCTTCCATTTGTTTCTCGAGGTCCATAGCAGACGCCGGAGATACTGTTAGGAGGGGGAAGGGAACAGAGACGCTTTGGACCCCGAAACCCACTGCTCCGTGTTCTCACCCCACTCGCGGCTGCACTCGTGGGCTCCACTTGGTACTGACGGATACCCCTCAGGATCTTAGTCGGCCCTATGTTTCCCTAGTGGGAAGAGGGCCAGATCATCATAGGGGGAGACAAGGACAGCAAGGCCCTGAGCGGAGCCCAGTCACTTGTGCAGCATCCACACACCCACTGTTTCCCACAGTCAATCTACACATGTACCAGAGGAGAACCAAGGTGCATGGAACAGGTGTGGAATGGGGGGGTTGCAGACCCAGGGTCAAGGGGGAAAGGGGAACCCAAATACACATGCAGCCCAAGGCAGGAGGAATAGGGATCCGGGAAGGTAAGGGCAACACTGCACGCATGCACACACTCCTATAAATGTAATACAGTCACTCACCCACGCGCTCACAGAAGCACCCCACACTCGCTCTCCAAGCCTTCACAAGTAATGTCTCTCTCTCTGCGCAAGGGGCCAGTCTCACAGCGTTGCTGATCTCTGGCAATGCTGTGTTCCCTGGCCCCTCTTTAAATACCTAGAGCCTGGTTTGCAGTGCACGCAGCCGCGCAGAGCGGCGCAACATGCCTGAAAGCCCCGCCCCATCTTCCCCAGCTGCCTCTGCCGACGGCGCCTCTGTGTCGTCCGGCGCTGGAGGCTCCCCTGGCTGCAGGGCCGGCACGTTGGCAGGGGAAATTCCCCCGCCCTGGGCAACATCTGGGAGTCTCCGCGCTGCTGGCCCCACCCCCCAGGGGGGACGGCTGCAGCGGCGGCGATAGCGGAACCTCACAGTAATATGCTCCCGGTGGTCCAGTCCCACTAAGAGATGGGCTGCCGCATTCTGCACCAGCTGCAATTTCCAAGCTGCCACCATGGGTAGCCCCACGTAGAACGCATTACAGTAGTCTAACCTAGAGGTGATGAAAGCATGGATGACATGGCCAGGTCAGAGTCTGAAACATATGGCTAAAGCTGACACACCAGATGTAAGTGGGTAAGCCGATGGAGTTGGCTTGGCAGCTCCCATTATTGATGGGGTCTGCCCTCCATTGACCTCCCAGGTACAGAGTCTGGGGGGTGCTCCTCGATGCGCAGCTCCACCTGGATCTCCAGGTGGAGGCTGTGGCAAGAAGTGCTTTTCACCAGTTGCATCTGGTGCGACGGCTTTGGCCATTTTTTTCAGACTCTGACCTGGCCCCTGTCATCCATGCTTTCATCACCTCTCGATTGGACTACTGTAACACAATCTACATGGGGCTACCCATGGTGACCGCTTGGAAATTGCAGCTAGTGCAGAATGCAGTGGCCCATCTCTAAGTGGGACTGGACCACCAGGAGCATATTACATCAGTGCTCTGTTGTTTGCACTGGCTGCTGGTGGTTTTCTGGACCCGATTCAAGGTGTTGCTCTTGGCCTATGAAGCCCTAAACGGCCTGGGCCTTGCCTATCTCATTCTCCGGGTCCTGGATCGACCCCTGTGGTCATCCGGGGGTGCCCTCCTCGAGGTCTCCTGAGTTTTTTGGGGAGCCACACCAGGGGAAGGCATTCTCTGTGACCACACCGTGGCTGTGGCACTCCCTTCCAGTACAGGCCAGATTGGCCGCAGATTGTCCCTCCTTTCAGAGAAGTTGTAAGACCTGGCTGTTCCGCCAGGTGTTTGGTGGGGGACATGGGTAATGGGGAGTGTTGGGGGGTGGGATGTTTTCCCTCCTTTCATTATAGTCTATTTTAATTATTTTTAATGCCTGTAAGCTGCCCTGAGCTGCCTGTGGCAGGAGGGGCAGGGTAACAAAATTTTAAAATAAAATAAATAAAAATAAATAAATAATTGGCGAAAGTCACTCCTTGCCACAGCCTCCACCTGAGAATCCAAGGAGAGCTGCAAATCAAGGAGCACCCCCAGACTTGGGGAACCAGTGGAGGACAGATCCCATCGATGATGGGGGCCATCACCCCTGCCGCTTACCCACCAGCATCACCTCCATCTTGTTGGGATTCAGCTTCAGTCGATTTGCCCTCATCCAATCCCCCACAGCCGTAAGACACCCGGTAAGCACCGAGACTACCGGGCTTGGATCTGATGAAAAAGAGAAGTAAAGCTGGGTGTCATCAGCATATTGATGACACCGTATGCCAAAACTCCTGACAACCTCGCCAAGTGACTGCATATATACGTTGAACAGGAGAGGGGACAGAACAGAACCCTGCGGGACTCCACATGAGAGGTGTCGGTATGATTAAAAATAATCCCCAAGCACCACTCGCTGAGTTCTTCCAGCCAGGAAGGAGCAGAACCAGTCAAGAACTGTGCCGTCCACCCCCGCCCGGTCCCACGGGCGCGTCACCAACATCTCATGATCAACGGTATCAAAAGCAGCCAACAGATCTAATAGAATCAGCAGGGCTGAACAACCCTGATCTAATTCCTGGTGCAGGTCATTGTCCAACGCCACAAGCACAGTCTTGGTGCCATAACCCGGGCGAAATCCGGACTGCGAGGGATCAAGAAAACTGACACGTTCCAGATGCCCCTGCAACTGCCGGGCCACCACCCGCTCAGTAACCTTCCCTAAAAATGGAAGGTTAGAGACTGGCTGATAGCTGGCAGGCCTGTTTTTCCTGTCTCTTGTCTTTTCCCTATGCGTTTTTGTCCTGTATTTTTTACACGCTGCTGGTGCTGCCACTTTCTCTTCCTAACGCACATGCACACACCAGACATCATGGACTCATGATGTCCGGACAGGAACAGCAGCGTTGGGAGCATGTGGACTTGAAGGTGAGCCAGCGGTCTCAGCGCTGTGGGGGGAAAGCGCGAGAGATACCATAGCACCTGGATTTTCCAGGACATAACCACTTTTTTAATTCACTCAACCTCATCTGTGTGAATTTTTAAAATATGCACCCAGGGCTGGGATTCTGCCAGTAACATTGTATCCCCTTCCTCACCCCTTGCCCAGCACTTGTTCAGCCCCAGCTGAGGGAAGGAGCCCTGAGCCAGCTGTGCCCCCCCCTTCTCTGCCCACCCCCCGGCTGCTGCCTATTTCTTCTGCCCCTGCCACAACTGGCCCTGACTGCGCTCAGCGGAGCAGGCAGTGCCACATTTGCAGAAGCCCTGGTAAGTTTCCAGGTGGTGACACACATTCAGGTGTGGCAGCAGGAGGAGGAGGTCAGGATGGGGGACAGGATCAGGTGGGGACAAGGCACCTGGCCAGCCTGGCGTGTTTGAGCCAAGGAGGCAGCAGCAGCTGGAGGGTGAGTGGCTTGGGGGAGATCCGTAACTTCAGCCACTTTCAGACCTTCTCCCCCCGGCACGTATTCTGGCCACGGGAGGGAATGCACGGCCAGGATATGCGCAGGGTGCCGCCGGTCTGAAAGCCCCCTCCTCCTGCACAGCTTTGCCAGCAAACTTCCTGCTCTGTATCTCTGTGGGTGTTTGCTGGCAAAGCTGCGTGGGGGTGCTTTCAGACTGGCGGCACCCCACATATATCCTGGCTGCGCATTCCCTCCATCAGCCAGAATATGTGTGTGTGTGTGTGTGTGTGTGTGTGTGTGTGTGTGTGTGTGTGTGTGTGTGTGAAAGTGGCCTTTGATCTGTATCTCCAAGCACGCAAGGAAGGAGTCTGGCTCCGATCAGGAGGGGCAGGGCCACAGCGCATGTACACACCTGTCCAAGCCTTGAATTAAGTGGCTTCTCCTTCCCTTGTGTGCCTGAAGCACCACCCCAGCCGGGGCCTGTCAATGCCAGCACTCCTCCCTTCTAGGGACTGTCAAAGCTCCCTCCTCCCGCCTTCTCCTGTAGTCTGGCGATGCGTCTGCAGCCATCCTAGAAGCGACTGAAGGTGGCTACTGTCGGAAGACAGGATGCTGGACTTGATGAACCTTTGGTCTAACCCAGTGTAGCACTTTTTTCTGTTCTTAACCTTGTTATAATGTGGTATTTGGGAGCCAGGACTCTCACTACATTATAGATTATAAGTATGATGCTTAAATCTTTTGATCTGGGGTGTGCTGCTGAGTGGTTGTATTGTGATTGCAATTGAAAACCAAGAATACTGCATTTTGAACACACACACAAACCCACATTGGGAATCTCATGTGTTACAACTAGTCGTGTGCCCCTGAAATTTTAAAGACCAGAAAACAGCTAAAATTGGCAATTTCATGGTTAAACAACGGAAGCCAAAAACCTATTTTGTGTTGGGTTTTTTCTTTTCACCCAGACCACCATTGGGAACGGACTGACTTTTGGTGCACGAGGGACAGCTTTCCCCTCCACATCGGTAGGCAGTGCTACTGGTAGCCAGGCGGGGGGTGGAGGGGAGGAGTTTAAAACCAAACAGCAGTGCAGCAGGGTGGGAGGAGCCACTACCCGGAAGCCAAGCCAATGAGATTGCCCCAATCCTGCTTTTCCTGCTGCTGCGGCCACCAATAACCTTGATTCCTTCTTCCTGTCCCCACAGCCTGGTTCAGTCCCTCCCCCATCCTCCTGGTGCTACTGGTAAGGTGTGTGGGGGGGGGGAGGGGGGAACCACACTAGAAGGAGGATAAAAGGCTGCAGAGTGTAGCCGGGGGCAGGATCATTTGTGATGATCACCTGGGATCTCCTGTCTAACTACGGATGTAAGAGTGAACTTTACAAAACGTTGTTCCTCAGCTACACCCTTTGGGTGGGAAGCTAGGGGAAACAGTGTTTGGTTTGATTCTATTTTTAAATGTTAAAATAGTTATTGTGCCTTGTACATTCCTTCCTGCTGGATGCTTGCTACGTGGGAGCTGCTGATTGGTATAGAAGCAGAATTTCACAGCTCCTAGGTCTGACTGAGGGTGAGGCTTTACCCAGAGCCCTTGCCCCACTAGACCGTCTGGAGTGGAGAGCTAGGGGAAACGGTGTCCGCATATTTTGTTAGTTTGTTTGTTAAAACAGTTGTATCTCACAAAACAAATTCCTTCTTTGGAGGTGCTTGATAGGTGGGAGCTGCTGAACAGTATAGAACAGGAGTGGAGAAGCGTTGCCCCTCTTGGGGACCATTTTGAACCTCTAAGGGCTGCATAGAAGTTGGAGATCAGGGTGCACTCAACAAAAAGAGGGCACAGATCGTGGATCTGCCCCCTATCCGTCTGTGCATTCCCTCCAGGAACTGGAAAGAGGCTACAGAAAACCTGCCCCCTGCACCACATTTGGCTCTGGGCCTGAGGTGTCCCACCCCTGGTATAGAAGCAAAATCTCACAGCACCTAGACCCTGCAATGTCCTGCATTGTGCTTGCCCCCTGTTAATCCCCCAAATGATTATACACATCTAATCAGAACAGATCCCCAAATTTTGAGACACAAAGCACACAACCCCCCCCCCCGCCACTGAAACCAGAATAGAAATCAGAAACCTAACATTTCCCCCCTTGCACATCCCTTGTTACAGTGTCGTGCACTACAGTGAGATTGTACCGTACTAAGAGTAAGAACCATTTTCACTAAAAACATTCCCCCACATGTGCTCTTATGCGGGAAGGTAGCAGTGCACTTCTCTCTTTGGAGAACCAAAACGCGTTCTGGTGCTCTTCAGATTTCAAGTAGTTCTCATGGGGAGGCGAGGAGCAATTGTGCGTGGTCTGAAGGAAGCCAATTACTTAATAAGACCACACACGAGCATGCTTCCCCTGCTAACCTGGGAAAATGTAAGCGAGGCCATGGCGATGCACACTTTCCGCACCAGTTCAATTAAATGAAGCTCTTCCCAGGTGTTGGGATTACATTCAATTGCACAGACAAATCCACTGGCCCCAACCACTTAGAATCGTCTCATTAGAGAAGACTGGTTGGAGAGGACTTGAGACAATATTTTAAAAGCTCCTTAAAAGTAAGAAATAAAATCTGGAGTGTTTGCGACAATGCTGTCAAAACCAGACCATAGGACAATGATTCTGGACAAGAACACCCTATTTTAGAGATGAACAAAGTGACGATTTCAGTTTGATTATCCAGTCACTAAAACGATGGGCCTCTACTTACTTATAACTCTAGTAATCACCATAAACAATGGCCTAAATAAGAGCATTGGCTTCATGGCTCATTACTATAACCCACCGCTCACTGATTGTCTTACAGCTGTTTACTGTGTTAATAGACCATTTACAGGCCAAACCTAATCTCGTTGTACCTAGTTCAGATTGAACTCTGATGTTCTCATTCCCGCCTGAAAAGAGCAGCTCTGTGTCGCTCAAAAGCTTGCACACATTTGTCAGCAGGCGTTGGTCCAGTAAAAGAGATCATCTTAACCACTTTATCCCTCTCATTCTTAATCATTTACCGTTCTTGTCTCATTCACCCTCACAACAAGCCTGTGATGATTATTAACCCTGTGGTCATTATTACTCCTGTTTGGTAGAGGGAGAGCTCAGGAACAGTGACTTGCCCAAAGCCACCCTGTGAGGTCATGGCTAAAACAGGATTTGAACGCTGGTCTCCCGGGTCCAAGTCTAAGGCCGCTTTTAGACAAGCGGTGCTCCGTTTCGCGTCGGCGTGGTGCATATTTTGAAACCTCCGCCTGGTCTAATTAGACGAGACGGAAGTGGCTTAATATGCGCATATTACGGCAGTGGCGCATTTTTTAAGTCCGAGAATTAAATACCTCACAATCGAAGTTTCAAAATATGGCCACGCCGACGCGAAACGGAGCACCGCTCGTCTAAAAGAGCCCTAACACTTTGTCCACTAGGCTACAATGGCTTTGATTCTTGGCAGCAACCATGTTCTAAACCACAGGTGTGGGAATCTTTTCCTTCCCATGGGTCACTTTGAAAATTAGCACAATTTCCACAGGCTGCTTGGAATTGGGGATGGGGCGGAGGGAGAGGGAAGGTGGTGTACATTGTATTCCATCCTGAGCACACCCCTTACGTGTCCTGCTCCAGCCCACAGAGCTTGTACTCATTTTCAAAGTAGCCTGGGGGAGGGGAAAAGGTCCCCATCGATTAATTAATTCATTCATTTTGGGTTTCTTCTATCCCACTCCCTCCTGTTCACAGAGCAGCTTGGGCAGCTCTATCCATACAGTAGAGTCAGAGTGTGTGTGACTAGTACCTTAGATGTAGCGTCTGATTAGGCAGACCCACCTACCTTCCAGTCTACATTCTGTGTCATGCAAAATTCCTCAGAAGGAGACAACCTTATCCAGCAAATAAGTTGCAATGCAAAGATTTGGATTCTTGATTTGGACAAGGCTGTAGCCTTTGGCGGTCCAAGATCAGCCTCCAAATGGCCCTCAGAGGTCCCCCTGCATTCAATTCAGCCCAGCCGCCGCATTCCACGGCCTGCTGAGAGCCCATCAGCTGCCCGATAATTTCAGGGTGTGTCCAGGCCAGCAATCACACCTCCAACATAGGCAAGAGAACCCCTCGGTGTAAGTCCCCTAGGTGACACATTCCTGTCCCCCACACCACCACCCCGGTCACAGGAAGCCCCAGCTCACAGAGTCGGGATCTGGCCCCCAGGGGACATGGAGGGAAAAGTTCCCAATCCCCACCCTTGCTGTAGGAGATCATCACAGAATATGGGATGATAGGTCCAGAATCTTCTTGCATGCAAATTCACCTATCCCTCTTATAACCAGACTACAAGATTCTTCTCTGCTTAAAAAAATCATTATTATTTATTTGATTTATTATTAATTAAATAATTAATTTTAAAAACTGAAAATTATTTTTAAAAATAAAAATAAAATTAAAGAAAAACCCCACCACCCAAACCCCCTTTTCTAGCTGTGTTTTGCACATGGGCCATTGTTTATTATTATGACAGCTACCTTGGGCTTGGCGTTCTGTGAGCCTGACACCTTCTGTGTAATCAAGTTTCCATCTAAATTCCCTTTTTAGCCTTCTGTTTCCACATTTTTAGCCAAAGTCCTTGGGTTTAAATCTAGTTCAAAGAGCTTATCTGCATTAAACAAAGTGCCATGGGATTTATTTATTTGTTTATTTATTTATTTATTTTAAAGATTAGGGGTGTTAACCCCTGCTGCCTTGGCTAAATTCCAACATGCTTTATTACATTCTGTCTGTAGGTTGAATGGCCCCAGAGTACTTCTTTGCTTCCTCCCTGAATCGTGCTGTGAGGTATCACTGTGTTATCTTTGTGCTGTTGTGCTTCATCTTGGTGGCAGAGTTTTTCCAATTTGAGAACTAGAGAGAGAGGGGGTGGTTACAAAGCCAGCCTTAGCGTTTGTGAGTCCAATGAGGAAGATAAAACATCGGGCCCCTGCTGACCCCTTTCCCATGTCTCCACTGCCTTTAGGGGGGCACCCTCATGAGGCCTTAAAGGTGGTTGTGTTTGGGTAGGGTTGCGATATCTCCCCTTTAAAAGAGAATGCTTAAGAAAAGCACATGGTGCAGGGCTGCATTGGTTCCGGTGCAGGGCTGCAACCTGTATTTTTTCTAAGCGTCCTCTTTTAAATGGGAGGTATGGTAACTCTATGTTTGGCACCCAGCTGGGACCGATTGGGTGAAAAGAGGGAACACTGGGTGCCCCAGAAAGAGCAGGGCCTAGGCTGGCTGCTGCCCCGGGGGGTCGCCCTGTCGTAAGGCAAGCCTTGAGTGGTTTCCACGCTGGTCCCAAATGTAAGAGATGGAGATGAAGTAGTTCAAAGGATCTCTTTTCTTGGATGAACTTCTGTCGGTGAGACTATGCAAGGTTTGGCTTTAAGAATGTGCTAGCTTTCAGGCCCCGCAGGGCCCCTTGCATATATTCACCACCAAAGGTTGGTCCAATAAAAGTTACAGTTGGAGAACTCGAGTCAAATTCAGTCTTTGTGTGCTTTGATTTCCTCTGAGATCAGTAATCCCATTAAAACATCTGTTGCTCTGTCCTGGTAAGCAAAAAACAAAACAAAAACCACCTCGCCTTTTGCTCATTATAACAGCTTCTCTGGATTCCTTATTTTAACTGGTTTGGGTTTAAATCTAGTTCAAAGACCTTATTTGCTGTCTTGCATAGATCAAGCAGAAATCTAAGAACTGTTGTATGGGACAGACCTACAGCCCAACTAACCTAGTGTCCTGTCTCTGACAGTAATCAGTGTCTAGGGTGACCACCCCCTTCTGGGAGGAAACCCAGATGGGGTGGACAACGTTGCAGGAAGTAGAACGCAAGGGCTGTCTCACTCCTTTCTGATGTAAACCCTCTGCCCCCCAGATCGTTGTGACATCACAATGCTCTGCAAGGAGTGAAGTTCTGGCAGAGAAAAGGGCCTGGCACAGCCCTGCCCTTGAGGATCATTGTAGCATGAGGGTACTCTAGAGTAGCAGGGCCACATCACAGAGGGGATGGCCCATCTCTCCTCTGCTGTGGCCACCCCAAGAAGCCCCTGTGACAGTTGGCTCTAAGTGGCTACAGGATTAGAGTCTGAATAAGCCCTCCTGAGTAGCTGGGAGTGACTGCCCCTTTAAGGGATATGTCTGCCTCCACAGGCCACGCCTCTCCTGGGCCATCCTATCCATTGTTGGATTGTGCAACAGTCACAAGTAAAAGCCCATTGCAAGCCCTGCAAGCTCAATATGGTGTTTGTCCAGTAGGGGGAGGGTCAGGGGATTAAACAGTTTTTTTTCCCTCCTTGTCTCCTCTCTTCTCCTCTCTCTGTCCTCCATCTTGTCCCATGCAGTCTGTACAGTATGGAAGCATGTCTTCTGAGTTCTTAGTAAAGTTCTGTTTTGAAGAAACTTCTGCTGTGTGTTATTCAACAGAAAGCTAACTCTACAACAGGTTATGGGGCCAGGACATCTTCAAGGCAATTTTTGAAGACTTGAAGCAGCTCAGAAGGAGTGCAGACTGTGAAAGAAAGAAAAAAACTCCCAGACAGAGAAGCCTACTGACACTGAGTAAGAAGGCCTAACTCCCAGAAGGGGAAAGGGAGGAAAGCAAGTTATGGCAAACAGCTCGAAGCTCAGACTTTCAGTAGGAAAGCTGAACAATGTAAATTACCAATTGTGGAAGTTTAAAGTGGAAATGCTGCTGTCTAAAGATGAT
>QEPC01009250.1:679540-710381 GCA_003113815.1 Sphenodon punctatus
AACTTTTTTGGTGGGACTTTTTACATTGCAGCCATTCATTTAAATGGCTGCAATGTAAAAAAATCCGGTACCGGGAATCCGGTAACGGGACCGGATTTCGGGTAATGCCGGTACGCCCAGTACTGGCATTATCGGATACCGGATTTACCGGCACGCCCACCCCTACTGGGTAACATGACGCACTACCTTGGAATACAAATTGAAAGAGAAGACGACAGAAACTATCTTCTCAACCAAAGACAGGCAATAGTGGAAATGATAGAAAGTTTCAGCATGGGGGGTGCGGAGGCAGCAAATACCCCTGTGGCAACCAGCTACTCAAAGGAGATCAAAGAACCGAGTTTATTGCTGCCAGACAATAAACAATACAGTAAGGTGATAGGAAAGCTCTTGTACATTGCCACAATCACAAGGCCTGACGTTGCGGTGGCAATAGGTATACAGTGTGCAGACAAGTCTCAGCCCCAACCCAAAGGGATTGGAACGCAGTGAAGAGGGTCTTACTGTACCTGAAAGGAACTGTGCACCTCAAGCTGGGGCTCCCAGCAACTTCCATGTCAGACCTGATAGGGTATGTGGATGCTGATTGGGCGGGAGACCATTCGGACCGAAAATCTACCAGTGGGTACCTATTTTTGCTTGGTGGAGGACCCATCAGCTGGGGCAGTAGGAAACAAGCCTCTGACACTTTTCTCGACGGAGGCAGAGTACGTGGCAGCGGCACACGCCAGCCAAGAAGTTATCTGGTTGCGACAGCTTCTGAATGATCTGGGGCAAAAATTGGACAGACCCACGCCGATCCTGGAAGACAAGCAAGGATGTATAGTGCTGGCGTAAACAGAAAGAATCAACCCCAGAACCAAGCACATTGACATAAAATACCATTTCCTGAAAGACTCACAGGAACAAGGACTCATAGATCTGCAATACCGTCCTACAGAGGATATGACAGAGGATGTGCTCACAAAGTCACTAGCAGGGGAACGCCATCGCATGCTATTAAGAAGAATGAACCTAGTGGGTTTGACTAGTGACTGTTGTCTTGGATTGTGCAACAGTCACAAGTAAAAGCCCATTGCAAGCCCTGCAAGCTTAATATGGGGCTTGTCCAGTAGGGGGGTAGTCAGGGGAATGAAGCAGGGTTTTTTCCTCCTTGTCTCCTCTCTTCTCCTCTCTTTGTCCTCCCTCTTGTCCCATTATGGAAGCATGTCTTCTGAGTTCTTAGTAAAGTTCTGTTTTGAAGAAACTTCTGCTGTGTGTTATTCAGCAGAAAGCTAATTCTACAACACCCATCGCATCAACCACTGTCCTTGGCTCACCCTTACCAGCATCCACCACTTCTGATCCTGCTCTCGCACCACTGAGTGCCCCATGCAGAAGTCTCATGAGCTTGTTGACTTCCTCCACTTTAAGTTTGCCTTCTCTGCATTTAGCAACACCCTTTCCCTGGCTAAACAACACTGTTACTCCACACTGATTGAATCTCACTCCCACTACCCCCACCATGTCTTCTTGATCTTTGTTTTCCTTTTGAATCCTTCCTGGCCTCCTCCCCCTTCCTCCATCTCTGCATGGGATCTTCTCTCCTTTTTCAACAAGATTGATAAAATCCACCTTGACATTGTTTCTTAACCCTCTCCCATTTACTTCCCTGCTCTCCCCCCTCCTGCCTCTTTTCTATTCTCCTCTTTAGCGTCTCTTAATGAGGTCACCTCCCCTGTCTCTTCATCCAAAACATCCAGCTGCCCCCTTGATCCTGTACCCTGAGTCCTGCTTCAATTGGTCTTCCACCCTCTCCACTCGACTGAGACAGCCTTTGCTAAAATCATCAATGATGTCTTAGCCATGTCTGAGGGCCTTTATTCCATTTTTGTCCTGCTTGATCTCTCTGCCACTTTTGACACCATTGACCATAGGTGACTGGTAATTGTTGATATTATTATTATTATTATTTTATTATTTATTATTAGCAAGCATTTATATAGCACCAGCAATGTACCTGGCACTTTACAACGTAATGGAATAGTCACAGTCCCTGCCCTAGGGCTTACAATCTGAGAGACGGGGGTGGGGGAGATGAAGGAAGGGGAACAGAGGGAGACACAAGGGGTGTAACATTCACAAAGATGTGAGGTCCCAGGTACACGTGCGTGGCTTGGTTACATCGAGACAGGATCTTACAAGACCGGGTGCCTGGGCATCTAAATGGTAGATGAGATTATGGACAAGTGCAAAGTGACGCACATAGGGAAAAATAACCCAAACTATGAGTACATAATGCTGGGTACTAAGATAGGAGTTACTACTTAGGAAAAGGATCTGGGAGTGATTGTGGACAATACACTGAAATCCTCAGCCCAGTGTGCAGCAGCAGTCAAAAAAGCAAACAGAATGTTAGGAATTATTCACAAAGGNCTTCAGTTGCAAAAAGGGACATTTAAAGAAAGACTGCTATATATGGAAAGCAGCAGAACAGCAGAAACTGTCTCCACGAACACCTAAGCAGAGGGCTTAAGTTACGAACAGCAACACAGTCTCTCAACAATGGAGTGGGAGCTTCAGAGCAATGTAAGACAGCTTATCCCAAAATTGGTGTGTAGACTCCAGGGCAATGAGCCACATGACTAGAGATAAAGGATTCTTCACAGGACTGGATCTGAGCAGTAAAGAAAGAATCTACCCTGCAGATGGGAGAAGCATCAACACGGAAGGAATTGGATAAGGATTCCTGTACTGCAACCAGTCACAAGGAGGCACACTGACCATACCCATGAAAGATGTGCTATATGTGCCCAACTTAGAAGGAGGACTCCTGTCTGTGAGGCTCACCATCCTTTTCCAGGGAGACGAATGCACAATTCAAAGTGGGACAAAAGTACTGGCCAAAGCCACTGCAGATGAGCACCTGTACCATCTGAGCACAGCGAAAGAACAGGCAAAACTCACAGCGCACAAGTCACACGATGACTGCATCCACCTGTGGCATAGACGCATGGGACGTAGACACCCGGACAGCATCAAGGAAATGCACAGACAGCAGTTGGCCAAAGACCTTAATGTATCAGCGTGTCCCGTGATCATGAAATGTGACTGTTGTATCAAAGCCAAAGCCACGAGGGCTACGCTTCCTAAGAAGAGTCAGAATAGAGCCACGAAACCACTTGATCTTGTACACAGTGACGTCTGCGGCTCAATGAAGGTTCCCATGCCAGGAGGCAACCAGTATATGGTAAATTTCATTGACGACTCTTCAAGGTACACGATCACGTATGCCATGAAGAGTAAAGATGAAGTATTTGACAAACTTCAGGACTATGTGACCATGACAAGCAACAAGTTCCAGCGCAGACCAAAGACACTGTGGACTGACAATGGAGGTGAGTTCACAGGAAATGAAGTATAGGACTTCCTGAGACTCCATGGAATTGAGCACCAAAAGACAGTGCCATATACACCCGAGCAGAACGGAACAGCTGAAAGGAAAAATNAGGGAGGGAGTTCCAGGCATGGGGGGCAGCTAGGGAGAAGGAACAAAGGTGGTTAGGGGAGCAGGGGAGGCATGGGAGGGCGAGAGAGGGGACAGAGGAGCCGAGTTCATGGACTGGAGTATGGAGGGAAATTAGCGCAGAGAGGTAGGGGGGAGCGAGGTTGTGAAGAGCTTTATAAGCGAAGACTGCTTGTGCAGGATTCATTCAGGAAGGAGGAGCCAGTGAAGAGAGGAGAGGAGGGGTGCACGTGGTCTAAGTGATGGGCGAGGTGGATGATCCTGGCCGCAGAGTTTTAGATGGAGGTAAAGGGAGAAAGGTGAGAGCAGGGGAGGCCAGTGAGAAGAAGGTTACAGTAACTGAGGCGAGAGATTACCAGGGTGTGAACAAGGGTTTTGGCAGAGGAGAGAAGAGAGAAAAGGGTGAATCTTAGCAATGTTATGGAGGGAGAAGCGACAGGATTTGGCAACAGGGTTGATGTAGGGTTTAAAAGAAAGGGGTGTGTCAAAGATGAAGCCTAAACTGCAGGCTTGGGGGGCAGAAAGGATGGTAACCCCATTGACAGGGCCAGCCCAAGGGTTTCAGGGACCATGTGCCAAGCCTTGCTGCGGGGCCCCAAAGGCCGGCCAGCACTCGCTAGAATTGAGGGGAGCAATTTTCAGGGGATGAGGGGTGGCTGGTTACTTACCTGCAACTTGACTGTGTCAGCTCAGCTCCGCAGCGTATAACTGGCCAGGGATTCCCAGGAAGTTTACACACACACACCCATGAGGACTGACTCGGAGACGCCCGGTGGGGAAAAAACCAAAAACTAGCGACGTCTGTCAGTCTCTAGGCCCCTCCACCCCGTGGGGCCATGTGCCTGGGCACTGGTGGCACATGCCTCGGGCCGGCCCTGCTCATTGATAAGGATCAACAGGGAGGAGGGAGAGGAAGGGAGAGGGGGAAGATAAGGAGTTCAGTTTTAGCTATGTTGAGTTTGAGTTGATGTTGAGACATCCAGGTAGAGATGTCAGAGAGACAGCTGGTGAGGTGAGCTTGCATAGATGGAGAGAGACAGGGAGTAGAGAGATAGAGTTGAGTGTCATCAACATAGAGGTGATATTGGAAGTTATGGGAGGCAATGAGTTTGCTTAGGGACAGGGTATAGATAGTAGGGGTGGGACATCAGGCAAAATACCAGTTACCGGTTTTACCGGTTACCGGTATGCAAATACCGGGTTACCGGATTAAAACCGGATTACCGGTGCCGGATTTATTGCATTGATTTCAGTGTGGAACTGTCCCCATTGAAATCAATGGAAAATAAATACCTCCCCCTCCTAGACTGTGCGGGTGAAAGGGGGGGCACCCCCCACCCACCCTGCCCAGCCTGGATTTTTAAAAAAAAATAATTTTGTGCCCTAAGTCCCTACTAGTGCGGGCTCCGGACCGCCGCCGCCAACCCGGAGCCTGCACCAACAGGTACTAGGGTGATCCCTGGGGTGGGGGGTGGTTTAACACACACCCCACCCCAGGGATCACCCTACCTCCCCACCCAGGGATCGCCTACCTTTGGCACTCTGGGCAGCGGCGGTGGCGGCGCTCCGGTCGGCTTCAGCGCTGGCTGTGGCTGCTGGCTTCAGCGCTTTCTAGGCCTTCTGGGGAAACCTGGAAGTTCCCTGGAAGGCCTAGAAAGCGCTGAAGCCGGCAGCCACAGCCAGCACTGAAGCCGCCCAGAGCGCCGCCGCTGCCACCCGGAGCGCCAAAGATAGGCGATCCCTGGGTGGGGAGTTAGGGTGATTCCTGGGGTGGGGTGTGTGTTAAACCACCACCCCACCCCAGGGATCACCCTAGTACCAGTACACCTACCTGCTGGTGCGGGCTCTCGGTCGCCGACGGCAGCCCGGAGCCCGCACTAGCAGGGACTTCGGGGAAAAATTTTTTTTAAAAAAAATACAGACTTGGCAGGGTGTGTGAGGGGTGTCCCCCCTTCCACCCACGCAGCCTGGACTGGGGAGGGAAAGTGTTTGGGGTTTTTTCTTTTTTTACATTGCGGCCATTCATTTCAATGGCCGCAATGTAAAAAGATCCGGTACCGGTACCTGCCAAATACCGGAATAATCCGATACTGCCGGTGCACCAAAATACCGGCAGTATCGGATGCCGGATGATCTGAACTTCCCACCCCTAAATAGAGAAGAGGAGAGGGCCAAGGACAGAGCCTTTACAAGTCATTCTGGTGAAAAGTCATTCTATGAAAAAGTCATTCTGGTGTCAAACATATTTGAAACAGTTCTACTATCTGGACATGCATATTATTCATTTAAGTCATGGAATTTATTTATTTAACAAATTATTCTTGGAGGCCTTCACATAGAGATGGCTACCTTAAATATNGAGATAGATAGAGATACAGTGTGTTTGTAGGACAAGGCCTTTGTAGTTAATTATTAGGATATTCCATTGTTTTGGCCAATATGTATCTAGAAGCTGCCACTCTAGCCCCAGGACTCACCGTCATGGGTCTGGGGCCATCATTCCTCGCACAGAGAGCCTTTTTCCGAACTGAACCAAACACAACCGAACTGAACAACTGAACCCAAACACGGCAAATGAACTAAACGGCCGAACCGAACCAGACTGAACCGAATGGCCGAACCCGCACCGCGGTCTGTTCGCCCATCCCTAGTGGCTTGCTTGAAGCTGGAGGGGAAGGAGACAGTAGAGAGGGAGAGGTTGATGATGTGCAGGAGGGAGGGGCGACAGTGATAGTAGGGGGGGCACTAGAGTGGGGACTGGGTAGGGGTTCTATAGAATTCTATAGGGTGTCCAAAATCTGAGGGGTGCCATCCCTCCTCCCCCGAATTACCTATGCTGTTGATGATGGCTTCCTCCTGGATTCACTTCTCAACTGGTTCTCTTCGTATCTCTCAAACCACTTCTTCAGTGTGTCTCTTGCTTGTAACTCCTCTGTGTCACTCCCGCTCTCTTTGGGGGTTCCCCAAGGCTGAGGCTCTGTCCTGGGCCCTCTTCTCTCTATATTCTTTCTCTGGGACAATTGATTGAATCTCATGGCTTCCAGTATCACCTGTATGCTGGCGACACTCAGCTCTATCTCTCTGCCCCCGCGCTCTCCCCCTCCATCCAGTCTCATATCGCAGACTCGCTCTCTGACATCTCAGTTTGAATGTCTCACCACCAATTCAAGCTTAATATGGCCATGACTGAACTCCTCCTCTTCCCCCCCAAAACATTCCGCTTTCTCTTCCCTCTCAAATTCCATCGAGGGTGTCATCATCCAGGCTGTCCATCAGGTGCGTAGCCTGGAATTCTTCAACTCCTCCCTCTCCTTTAAACCTCAGAACAGGCTATTGCCAAGTCCTGTCACTTCACTCAGCATAGTCTTGCAGAACTCTGGCCTTGTCTTACTATTTCCACTGCCAAAACCCTAGTCCATGCCCTAGTCATCTCTCACCTTGCCTACTACAACTTCCTCCTTACTGGACTCCCCTGCTCTGATCTCACCCCTCCTCACTACCGCTCAATACCCTGCTGCCAAAATCATCCACCTTGCCTGTTACTTTGACCATGTTCAGTCCCTCCCCTTAGCCTTACACAGGCTCCCTCTGTCTGAACATATTCAGCACCAACTCCTTGTCTTCACCTTCAAGGCTCTTCATGACCTTGCTTCCCCTATCTCTCCACCCTTTTTTCCTGCCACATTCCCACCAGGGAATGTCACTCCTCCTCTGCCCCCACCCTCGCCTGCGCAACTCCCCTGCTGCTCAAAATGTATTATCCCCTTCCCCCTTGCTTTTCCTCATGTCTGGAACTCCCTCCCTGGATACATTTGTTCAGCCCCTCCCTCCCAACCTTCAGGTCACTCCTGAAAGCCTAGCTCTTCTCTCAGGCTTTCCCTGGCTCATTATGAGTGAAATTGCCTCCCATTTCCCCCAGGGCTAGCCTAAGGGTTTGAGGGGCCAGCAGAACCTTATGGCTGGCAGAGCTCTAGGGAGGGGTTTGTACATTGTAGCCGGAGCTCTGGCAGAGCTCTAGGGAGGGATTTGTCCATTGTAGGCAGAACCTTCAAAAATCCAGCAACAAAGAGTTTTTTCAGTGTTAAGATGTGATGGACAGAACATTAGTATACACTGGGAACTCCTTGCTGCTGAGTAAAACCCTGCCACTTGGAGACTGAGAGAACCCTCCTACTAGCATCTCACACAGTCCAAAGTCTGACCACAGTCGCAAAAAGGAACATAGGATCACATTACACATGACCAGAGAGGGGACAAACATGCACTGAAATTTATAGCTTCTTTGCACGTTCATTTTCAATTGTGCGCGACCGCCTAACAGGCATCCCCACTCCCCCCCCCCCTTGTCCCCATGCACGGAGCAACCGGGGGAAACAGTAGTTACTATGTGGGTGTGGATGAGTGGTAGGTGAGCGGGGATGCATGTGCAGCTGTGTGCATGCCCCATCCATGCACTGGCACGCCCACGGACCCACCCCCACCCCCTGCATGGCAAAGCCATGTAAAAATAGCATGTGAGGAGCCACTCGAAGAACAGAAGGTTGCTACCTTGTAAATAAGGTTCATTGAGATGGCTTTGAACGTTCTCACAACACCCACCCTTCCAGCCTTGTGTGGAATTTTTTCCTTATATTTCTAGAAAGGGTTGGAAGGAACTGTCGTTCTGAGGGGGGAGAGCACTTTTTATACTACAGGAGCTCGAGACGATCATGTGGCTATTATTTGAATAGGGTGAGCATGCACAACCCAGTTGTGAGAATGTTAGGTGCCATCTCGAAGAACCTTCTTTACAAGGCTACAACCTTCTGATCGCTCACATGGGGAGGAGCTGTTTGTAAACAAACAGCTTTATCTCCCAGATCCAGCTGCTGCTGCTGCTACACTACAGGAGGGAGAGGCAAGTGAGGGATATGGTCTGGCTGCACATGTGGCACATGCCTGGGGGCTGGGCAGACAGCGTCAGGGGGCTTGCTACCCTTCACCTCCAGGAAAGGCTCCCTCCGGTAGAGGCAGTGAGCACTGAGCAGCCCCTGCGGCAGTGGCAGAGGGGAGGGGGGGGGCATTTGTCAGCCAGCAAGGGGGGGGCCCAGGGCAGCTGCTTCCCCCTCCAGTGGCTGCTTCCCCCTCCCCTTCCGGCCCTGCTTCCCCCTCACTCAGAATGCTTCTCTTCCCTGTAACTAAGTTAAGCATGGTGGCATGTGCTTGTGGCAGCCCCCTGCTGGCTGCCACAAGCACGGGGGCATGTGGCAGCCAGCAGGGGGGGCAGGGTGGCTGCTTTCCCCTCCCCTTCCGTCCCTGCTTCCCCCTCACTCAGAATCCTTCTCTTCCCTGTAATAAGTTAAGCACATGCACCTGCAACTTCCCAAGTTCGTGAATGTATCCCTGTCTCTCCCTATGTTCACCTCTCCCTTGTCTTTTTGGGGCCATTTTTACTCTCACACTTTTTTCATTTGGACTTAAGAGTCTGGGTTGTGCAAACTCCGCACGGGGAGTTCAGACGCTCCCCACTCCCTGACCAGAAGTCACCTGACTGCCATTGCGAACAGCGGTGCTGACGACTCCTGCATGTTTTGAGAAGTGGACTTGGGAAGTCCCCGATATTAGAGGACTCACCAAATCCACTTCTCAAAACATACGGGAGTCGCCAACACCACTGTTTGCAATGGCGCCCAGGTGACGTCCGGTCAGGGGCAGGGGGGAGCGTCTAGAGTTTGCAGAGCCCAGACGCTTAACCCCAGGTGAAAAAAGTGTGTGTGTGTAAAAAAAAAACTTTAGATTGTGAGCCACTAGGGGTAAGGATCTGTCTATAACTGTTGATTGTACAGTAAAATATAAATTCAGGAGTGTCTGCTGGAAGGGCCATCTGCATCTGCCTGGTGCTGGAGAAAGAGCTTGACAGCTGGCAGTGGTCAAGGTACTAACTCAGAAGAGTTTGGTGGACTGGATGTTGGGATTTTACTGTATTTGGACTTTTGCACTGTAAGTATTCCTGCACTTGGTGGTGGAAAGAGATGGAGTGGTATGACTTATTTTATTTTTTTAATTTATTTATTTATTTTATTGCATTTATATGCCACCCCCTCATGCCTACGGCATCGCGGGGCAGCTTCCAACACAAAATAAAACAATTTACAACAATATAAAACCACATTAAAATGTACAATATTATTATTAAAACAAATTTAAAACACCCCCACACAAAACTTTAACCCACCCTCCCCGCCCCACCTCCGAAGGCCTGGGAGAACATCCATGTCTTACAGGCCCGACGGAAGGCCAACAGACTCGGGGCCAGTCATACTTCCTCTGGGAGGGAGTTCCACAACCGTGACCCTGCCACCAAGAATGCCCTTTCCATTGTAGCCCCCCACTTTATGTGGGGGACCTCCAGGAAGGCCCCCTGGTGGACCGGAGGGGCCGTCCTGAGTCGTGCAGGTCAAGGCGGTCCCTGAGGTATCCAGGTCCAAGACCGTACAGGGCCTTAAAATCAAAGTTATTTACTTTACTCCCGGTGGCTTACAGTATCAAAATACAAACATAAAACAAACCAAAAATACAACCAAAAAACCCCCCACACCATCCCCCAATCCCTCTCCACCCCAACCTGCCCCCAAACAGCCTACCTCCCCCATATCTCCCACAACTCCTATTGGGGTTCTGATCCTGATGAAACTTTGTAGCTTGTCACACCCTCGTTCTCTGGACTAGCCATGGGTGCCACACAGTGCACCCCAGAATGTGACAGAGTAATAAAAGGCGGATAGTGGGACCATTTCCGGGTTGGAAATGAAAGCCAGAAGAAGAAAAACTGAATGATTAATTTACCTTTCAGCAATGACCTGCCTGCCCTGCCCCTTGTACTGGTTATAATATAAATGAAATTGCAAGAACAGCTGCCTTATCTTCAACTGTGGAGAGACAGGGTGATTCAGTGATTGGGGTGCTCACTAGAAATTAGGGCTCAGTCCCCTGCTATGATAAGCCCTGGACAGGGGTGGGGTGGGTGTCACGGGTTGGAAGTCCGCACCCCCACTTTACCGGGTTTGAGTGACTCAGTTTCCCTCGCGTACAGCCCACTTGAATCGGTTTTTCTCTCTGGCCGATTCAAGCCTGCCGCAGGGACAACCCCTTTGTCACCCAAGGGCCCGATCCTTCCCGTTTACAGACTCTTTAATCTCTGGGTTCGCAAGAGCTTGAGAACTCTTGTTGCTCACTTGTGTTCCAATGTTAGACACAGACACTTCTTCATAAAGATAAGAAGTAAGTTTATTGATTAGCAAGATAGTTCATACAGAGTGGTTACTAGAAATCAAAGGTAAATATAACGCATTCCTAACCTATACTGGTTGAGTTCCTAAATAGGCATCTTACCCTACAAAGGTCCATAAGTTCTTCTCAGTCCTTGATGTAAGCGACTGGGTCTTCAGTCTTAGAGTTGATAGAAAGCAAAGTCCCCTCTCAGTCCATGTCTTCCAGCCTTGCTTGCTGGCAAGATGCAGGACGCAAATGACAGTGCTCAAGATGGCTCTGGCCAAGCGATAGAGATTTTCAAGGTGGCTTAATGGCCTCCTTAAGTACCTTTCATGGTCTCTTTGTCTCGACTTTCCCGCTCATGAGCCTGTGTCTTTCCTCACGTAGCCAACCCAGGCAAACATGAAGATCCCTTTGCATCTCCACAGGGTTCCGTCTGGCAAGGGTTGCCAATACACAATCTTTTAACTGTCCCTACTTCCTGGAGTTTGGTCAGTGTCACAGTCTTGATTTGAGTTTTACAGTTTTCAATTGTAACATTACATACATGTTGAATCGTTTGCTTCATATATTTACTAGACTTGTAGTTTACATGTAGGCCAGTATCACACGTGTGCGACGCTATGTTTCTCTGTGACAGTGGGGTCTTCTGGGATAGTCTTGAGCCCCAGCAATTATTTTTTTCCCCTCCAAATTAAGCACTGCCAGCATCTGATGCTTCAGGAAAGTGTACAGGAGCCAGGACATAGATGGTGGTAATCAAAGGTGGTGGTGGTGGTTGCTGCTGCTGTTGTTATTATTTTAATCTTTTACCCACCCTTCCTACCAAAGGGGGCTCAGGGCGGCTTACAATATTAAAAATACAAAGTATAAAACATAATCAGTATAAAACTACATAATCATTAATACCCCCCCAACCCTCTCTCCACCCCAGTTCATATCCCCCAGAACTCCCCACCTCCCCTAGCCCCCACTGCCAAACATCCTTGCAAACAAAACTGTTTTGCACTACCTCCTAAAGGAGCTCAAGCCCGAACTTAAACGAACCTTCCATGGAGCGAGTTCCACAGCCGTGGAGCATTAGTCAAGAACACGCTCTTTGTTGTGGAGACCAAGTTAAAGACTGGTACCTCCAAATAGGCATCCCCAGTCAAACGCAAAGGCTGCAATCCCCTTTGCATCCCCTGACCATATTCAAGGACCAATCCTCCATGAATGTATCTTAGAAGCCTTCACTACATCCCATAGCCATGAGTTCCACAGGTTACCTGTATGGGGCATGAAAATGTGTTGTCTTGTTTGTTTTGAGCCTTGGGAGCTCAACGTTGGAAACAGACCAAGCAGCATGAATTGCTGGGAGATAGTCACCAGCTGCAGCCATTTGCCTGCCAACCTGAGAATGGGTGTTTTCAGATGGACGCAGGGCAGGCTACTCCCTGGACCTGCTCCGGGGGTGCACCCCTGCATCTGTCCACGCAGCACCCCTTCCCCCACACCATAGAATTGTGAGCAGATCGCCCAACACTCTAGGCTGCCATCCACAAGACTATGGTGTTGCCCAGGGCAACCGCCAGCCAAGAGTCGAACTGGAGATGGCTAGCAGCTCTGCTTTGGAAAGGTGCTCCGGCTTTGGGCAGCCTGTGGCAGAAGCTGCCAGGAACAACCCTGCCCTTTCCAGGTGACCTTCACTGACACTCTGGCTTTCAGGTTGACTAGGCCTGATTTAGCAACCGGCCGCATGGCAGGATTTTGCAATCCCAGGGGAAGGGGCCTACAGCCAGCATGGCTGGAGGGGTCATTCTCTGATTGGACTAGGTACAGCCAGGTAACCTCCCAAGGACCAATCACGATTGAGGGGTAGGGGGCTTTTAAAAAGGTTGCAGCCTGTGATGCTGGGTTTATATTATCATTAAAGTCATATTCCTTTTTTTTTTTTTTAATCTAAAAGGTAGGGGTGTGTGTGTGTGCGTGTTAGCAAATACACCTCTGTACGCTCAGGTGGCAGAAATTGGGCACTGTTCTATACTGGCTTGCGAGCCTGGCTGTTTAAAGAAGCAGAAGAGGTCTCATTCTCCCCAGAGGGATGAGACTGGAAATCTAAGTAAATATTCTGGGTGGTGGCAGCAGAAGAGAGACCAGTTAATAAGTGTGTGTTAGCCCTGCGTCCATCTGACTCTCAAGGGAGTCTTCCATCTTGTCTTCTGTTCGCTCTGGGATACTGAGTTGGTTTTGCTATGGAGCTACGGGAATGGCTCCTGGCCTGTTTGGACTAAACTGAACCTAAGGACTGAACCCCTTTGCTGCAAGGCGAAGGCGCACCTGAAGCTGTGAGTAGTTGAATGTTACATCTGAGGGACCAGTTTAGGCTAGATGCTACTAAAAAGGCCATTGTGTCTAAACTGTTCTGATCAATTGCTTTTGCTCAAGGATTCAATGTGCCTCACATGGTTGCAGCCTGTGATGCTGGGTTTATATTATCATTAAAGTAATATTCCTTTTTTTTAATCTAAAAGATCTCTGTGTGTGTGTGTGTGCGTGTTAGCAAATACACCTCTGTACGCTCAGGCGGCAGAAATTGGGAACTGTTCTATACTGGCTTGCGAGCCTGGCTGTTTAAAGAAGCAGAAGAGGCTTCATTCTCCCCAGAGGGATGAGACTGGAAATCTAAGTAAATATTCTGGGTGGTGGCAGCAGAAGAGAGACCAGTTAATAAGTGGGTAACGGGTGCCAGGAGGCTGGGGTGAACCCCAGTGGGCTCCGTTATGCCACACAGCCCACCTCACTGGTAGTGCTCCGGGATGTTCCGGAGCACTGCAATTAGGGCTGGAGCAGAGCAGAGACAGCCTGCGCCACATCTGGCAGGCGGCAGGCACAGGCCACCCCCATGGGGGTGAGGCGGAGCAGAGGCGGGGGTGTTGTTAGCTGTTATTGTGAAGATGTGAGGCACGCTAACGATACATGAGTCTCATGGTTAATGCATGAGACTTGAGCTGCTTGGAGATATTTATAGACGCATGGGCAAGGAGCATAGGGAGTGGGGCGATTTCAGGAGTGTATATTTAGTAATTCGTGTTGCTGTTTTTATCGTTTTTTCCCCCCAGCCGTTTTATGAAAGGCTGTTAAAGTTGGAAGAACACTAGTCAGTTTACTGCCCAGTTGTTAGATAAGAGTGCTTTGCTGGAAACTAGGCCAAGTCCTGGACTACTCCAAATAAACAGCTGCCAGAAGAAGTGAGACACTCGGCGGTAGGGTTACCATGATGGCTAAAACAGGCAGTGGATTTCCTACCCATGGGTAACACCTTTGGGAATTGGTTGGGTTTCCCCCATACCTGGGAGAGTACCTGAGTGGATAGCACATCCCTCATACCCTGACCTCGCCCCCCCTCCGTACCCCCGCACTTCCATTTTGTTCTTGGGGCTTAGGTATACTTGAGGAGACTGACCCAGCTCTCCAGGCCCTGCCACTAGCCCTAGCCCCCACCAACTGCCACCAGCCCAGAGGATCAGCCTTGCTGCCGATTCGGCAATCGTGTCAATGTCCACAAGCTGCCGCCCCCAACACCATGTGCCTGCCCCCCCACTGCAGGACCCAGGTAAAGCAAGGGAGGAGGAAGGAAGAAATTCAAAATGGGGTTATCCTAACAAGTGCTTCTCAGGAACTCCAGGGTACCCAGTCCATCACAGACAGGTCAGTTACCATGGAATTCAATAGGAATTCTGTTTTGGAGGATACCTGTTTTATCCCTAGTCAGTGCACAGCTCCCTCTGGCCCAGAATCTCTAGGTTTTCAATATTGGGGTAAAGCTCCTAATTTTCCAAGTAATTCAGGGAAGCTACTATACTCTTTTCTTTTTTTTCCAGGGGCAGGACCCCCTGAGGAACACTGCGTGTTTTTACGCACACATTTCTCCTGCATGTTTGCTGTTACATCCTGAATTTTCTGTGTGTCTAAATCACTCACCCAGATCTTAAACATCTGGATCTTTGAACTTCTGCGTAGAACTTCTCCCAGAACTTTTGTGTGTAAAAGGTTCTCCTGGTAAACTGCTTCGCTCCAGGCATCTGTGGTCACTTGGTTTCCATGGCAGCCCCTCACGTCTACAGCTGTGGCTACTTTAGGCTGCCTCAGGGCAGTGTGTGTGTGTGAAAAATGCATCCGGAACTTGTAAACCCAGAAGATTGAAATTTAACGTGTGTATAAAAATGCCCAGTTGACAACATAGCACTCAGAGGGGAATAGGATCCTGCCAGAAGGGAAGAAAAGCTCTTGTGCCCTACCCACTTTCTGAGGTGGTCCCTCCCCTTTTGGAGCATCATGACCTCAGGACATCATAGGCTGCTGCACCCTGCAGACAGAGAGGAGGCGGGGCCACGCTGAGGTGCATGGGGGTGGGGCCATGCGGACCCACAGCTGCACGTTTCTCACCCCCTCCTCAGTCCCTGCCACCGGAATGTTTGTTTAGCAGCTGTGTAGACCCCTTTCCGGAGTGAGGGCTCTCACCCCGGGCAGGATTTAAGTGTGGCGGCTCTTTGAGCCAGCACGTGTAAAAATACCCTCTGACTCTTAAGATTCCTTCCAACTCGGCAGTCATATGATTTTTATCTATAGACTGTATTTTCTCAAGCTTTAAAGCAAAATCAATTTTAAGGTCCTAGCTTTGCAAAAGGAACTTCTGTGTGAATTTCTTTTCTGCAATGATATTAAAAATCTGGAACACATTCCCCATCAGATTATAGCCATTCTCAAGCAGTCAAATATTGAGTCTTAAAAGAGCCAACAATGTCTCTTTTTACCATTTGTGTTTTCCTTTAAAAAAAAAAAAAAAATACCCATTTTTTGTTTCCATTGGACACAACCAACAATAGTTTCCTTGCAGTCTTTAGTAAGATTTGGAAGTGTTATGTTAATCTTTGCAAGCAAAGCCCTTATGATTTATGTAACTCTATCACGATATATTTTAACAAAATGTCTTTTATTCTGCCAGCGCACTCAGGCACTTGATATATAAAGTCTTCAGAGAGGAGCAACATTGATGGGGTCCAGACTTGGTTCTTATGCAATACTCATGTAAACGGAGCCACAAGTTCACTGGAGATTTGACTCAGAGGCTGTTTGTTGTGGGAGGTTTTCACTGATGACCCATAGCAATATTTTACCATTAAAGCACTGAAAACTATATTCAACACGATCATTCCTGTGGCTGCAAATCAGAGGAGGAAAAGTCATTCAGAGAGCTTAAAGTCGGCTTAGGAAAGGTAATTAATTTTAACCCATTGATTTAGCAGTGAAGGTGGTCTGGCTCATAACTTTCTCCTGTCAAACAAACTATGAATGAAAAGACAGAAAACTGAAAGTCCTCCAGTAACTACATTTAGCTGGATGCTTTGTTCCACAGGCCGCGAAATGCTTTAGAGACAGGACTAGTTAAATAAAATAAACCTGTTTCTTACTTAACTAATTGTTTATCAGGTTTCAGAATGGGTAACTGGATTGGCCTGTGGGACTGGTGTGTGGGAGGTCCAATTTGCTAATAAGTGCTAAAGTCAATCTTTGAAGCAAGCTACCAATTTGATGAATTCAAATGTTCAGATAAAATGCAAATAATACGCCACCAGATAAAAAGAGTTTATTCAAAGTTTGCAGAAGCAGATATTCAAAATTTGGTATTTGGGTTCTTCAGTACTTGTTAGTTCTGTTTCAAATTTTGTACACTGTTAATTAACTCAAATTTTTAGCCTGTGGCCTCCTCCCCAGACAGCAACAAAGACATGCAAATGTATATCAAATATCATTCAGGATTGTGACTAGAGCAAGAATGAGTACCCCCCAAAATGGGTAAACCCATCAAATATATTCTACCCAAATAAAAAAATGACAGTTCCGGTAATAACTGATATCCATTTACACTCCATCACATATATATTTTGGTTGTTTCAAGTTGGGTTTGGAGGAGTTCCTGTTATTTTTGTCCATTGTTAAATGCAATTTCTGCAAATGACGTTCTGAAATACCAAAATGTCCAAAGCCCTGAAATAGCCAAACTGAAAAACTGGAGGGGAAAAATGACATTGAATACCTGGGGGTCATGGGAGGGGGCAGGGGGGACATATTACCTGATACCTGGGTGAAGAAGACGAGGACAAAATAATGGGCAGCCAAATTACTATCTACCAATGTCATCACAAAAGGTCAAGTATACAAGAACAAACACCCTGAATTGTCAAAAGACCAAACATGCAAATTAAACAAAGTACCCAATAGTAGAAATAATGAATGTAGCAAACTTCTCAATGGGCATGAGAAAAAGCTGATGGTACGGGGCATGGTTATTCTAGAGAGAAGATAAGGAGGGAGACACCAATCGTTTTCAAATATTTTAAATGATGATGTACAAAACGACAGAGAACATGTCGTCTTCATTGCCACTGAGGACAGGACAATAAGTAATGGATTCAAAAGTACAGTAAGGTAGGTTTGTTTAGGCCAAGTATTAGGGAAAAATTCCTGTTATGACTCTTCGGCAGTTAAACAAGCTCCTTCCCTCCTTCCCTGAAAAAAGACCAGACGGGCATCTGTCAGGGATGTCTTGGATAGAGGGTATCTCGCCCCAGGTGGACTCAATGATCTGTGATGGCCTTTCCAACTCTACCGATCTTTGCTTTGGAAATTTGTGGAGATACCCAAATACCCACATTGAATACGAAGTGGCCAATTCACGTCAGCTCCACTGCTGCTAATAAATATCTCAGTAATGACTGGCATATTACTACTGACATATCCGTTGATTTCCAGTAGAATAGCCCTGGATGCAGTCACACGATACACCTTATTCAATGAATGTTTATGGCTGTTTTATTATTGTAAGCTGCCCTGAGCCCTTGTGGGAAGGGTGGTGTATAAATTTGAATAAATAAATAAATAAATAAATAAAATACTTAAAGAGGTGAAGGTGGGGGCAGCACTGATAAACTGTTAAGAGGGAAATCCACACAACTCCATTGCTTCCTTGCAAGTAGTATGGAGGGAGCTATCTGTGGATTTTTTGAGGATGGCAAAATACCCTAAGCCACCCTGGAAGGTGTTCAGCTTTGGGAGGGTCATAAAGCCTATCTAGGGCAATTAAGGAGGACAGCTTTTGGTTAGATATTAGGAAAAACTTCCTAACTGTAAGAACTGTTTGGGCAATGGAATAAGTTGCCCAGGAAGTTTACAGAATCTCCTTCCTTGGAGGTTTTTAAAACCCATATGGACAAGCATCCCTCTCTGACACTATCTTGACAAGCATCTGTCTGCAGTGCTGTAAGAAGTTATCTTCCCTTGAGCAGGGGTTGGACAAGAATATCTCTGAGGTCCCTTCCAACCCTACAGTTCTATGATTCTATAACCTTAATTCCCACTCACCGAGCAACTCTTTTGTACTTGGATGCAAATTAAAATTGGCATCTTTTTGTCCATGTAAAAGAGACCTCTAATCCCTTGGTGGCTGGCTGGACTTGCAAAATTTGGTCGCCTTCGAGCTCAATTCTTAAGGTTAGCCAAGAATGACCACTGGTACACCAAATTTGTATGACAAGGGCACATAGAGAGGTCTTCTCAGCAGCTGCTTCACAGCTTTGGAACTCCCTTCCCATGGAGGTTCACCAAAGCCTGAGTATTTTCCAGAGACAATGTAAAATATTTTATTTGGCCAGGTGTTTGGTGGTCAAGGATAGGAATGGGGGTAATGACTAGATTTTAGGGGATTTTTATATTTTTATACTGTATATTGTTAACAGGAGACCCCACTCCCACTCGTGAATATTGGTGGGTTGGTGCCCCAATGAGTGGGTACCTGACTCTTAAATTTAGGGGAATTAGCCAAATTGGTTGGACTAGGGATCCCTGCATGTCTCCTGGGTCAGTCTGAGGTCAGATACGTGCTACAGTCAGGTTATGTACCCTCCCCAAAAGAATTGTAAAGGGAAAAGAGGGAGACAAAATGCTTAATGAAAAGGAATATTTATTTAACAGGAATGGGAGGTATCCAAGAAAACCCACAATTAGCTAACACAGTTCCCGGTCTGGCTGGCAGTTTTCAGAGGGAAACACAAGCGGCGGCTGGGGAAATGAAAGTAATATGAGAGAGAGAGAGAGAGGGCTAGAAGCGAAAGGAGGTTGAAGAAGGAACCAGGACCAGTAGCTACCTTTCCTTGCCTGTTGCAGAAGGGGACAGGCAACCCCACAGATCCAGCGAAGTTCAGGGATGCAGGGAAGGGACAGACCAAAGTCCTGGAGACCCCTTAAGATCCAGACACACACGGAGAGACCTGCACATGTTTGCTTCCAAAGTTTTCTCAGTTTCAGAAGGGGAGCCAGGAGCGGTTATAAGTTTTGGGACAAAAGATTTGGGATCAGCTGAGGTATACTACAATAGATGGGAAGATGTGAGAGATTTCCTGGGTGGGTTTAGGTCTGAGAAAAGGAACATGCCCACAGGGGCAGAGGGGCCAAGAATGCCAATAGGTGCGACGGGAAAGAGGTGCCAGTGTGTCAAGTTACACAAAAGGGAAGAGGCAAAGTGTAAACAAACTGGGGGCCGTGGAGACAAAGGACACATCAGGGCATAAACGGGGAGATTTCTAACCAGTCTGGGGATGGAAGAGAGTCATGAGGAGAGTCTGGTGCTGGCGGGCAATTTCCACTGATCAGGTGTGGGGGTGCTAAAACATTGGGTGCTTCTAATTGTACATGCCTTTGGAGTCGTTGCTAATCTAGATTCCATTCACCAGTGATTTCTTTAAACAGGAAGGAGGCCTTATTTTAGCTGCTCCAATATTTACTCAGAGCCTCCTCCATCACCTTTTCCAAGGGCAGGCTGGTTTTTGCATGAAAGAACCTTTCCCTTAGGCTACCTTGTTGCTCAACCATGGCTTTGCTCAGGCTTTTCCGATGTCCAATGACTCATGTCCCTCATGTCCTTTCCGACGATGAGAGGGGGGCTGTCCTTTTTGGGGTGCATTCTGCACCTCTCACAACAATTCCCCCCGTTGGGGATGTGGCTACACCATTAGCCATCATCCCCACATTACCGTTGGAAGTGGTCGTGGTCGTGGTCATTGAGGTGCTGTAGCCAAGCTGTGGTTTGCCTAATACAGCATAATAGCCCTAACATGGAAAATAATAGCCCAATTTGGAAGACGATGATCAACATGATCGCGTGGAGCATTATGTTAAAAACACCAGTGGACTGGGAATCCTAGCCTTGCAAGGACTCCCACCAGGCATGCTGCCCGTTGGATTTAATGTCTGCCATGATCTTTGAGATAATTTGGTTGTTGTGCTGCACAGTTATGGAAGCAGCTTGCCCTAACTGCTGGGCCCTTTGCAGCTCTTGTTGTAAGGAGGGGTGTGAGAGAAGAGTTTTCAGAAATGAATGCCCCATGCCCAATGAAACTGGATAGACAGACTGATATAGGGAGGGGAACAATTGCATATGTTGCACAGTCCAGACCGGGGTTACATACTTAAAATCACAACCTACAATAAGAGATACGTTACAAAAACATCTATTGAGGAGGGGGATCATTGGGTGAATTTCTCTGCTGTTAATAATTACATAGTTACATATACTCCTAACGCATACACAACCTTTACCAATGTATGCTAAAGCTGATTCATTTTCTTTTCTAATATCAATTATGGAGTGAATCTCTACAGTGTTTTGGGTCCCAATTCCAAATTCTGATTTATAAGCCCCGCAAATATCTGCTCCTTCATGAAAAAAATGTGGCCATAAAAATTAAAGTGAATTACCGGTTTGTACCTGTCACAGTGAGTTTCCTCCAGTGGAATAATCCAATCAGGTGGACCTGGTTTGTGCAGCTCATTAACTTTTATCTCCCACCCCTGTGGTTCCCAATTTACAATTGCCTGAGAAGTCCTTTTCCCATCTGGAGAAGTCAAGGTAATCAAGAGTTCATCTCCAGGAGTTCGGGGGCTTTCAGTACCTGCAACCACCATCATGTGGAGAGAAGTTCCAATTGTCCAGGCAGCTGCAGTGACTTTTACAGCATCACAAGTCCCCAAGTCCTTGTCCCTGAGAATGCTGGGGTCAGCGGCTCCAGCAGAAGGCTTACACCACACCCGGAGGCTGGAGTCCTTCCCTTTGGGGTCAGTGTTCAATGGAAGGGAGTAACAAAGTTTGGTCCTTTCTCTGGAGTCTCGGCGTGTGCAGTTGGCTGTATTTTCCCAACTGCAGCCAGTCTCGTTGTTCAGGACATGGAAGATGTAGTCAGAGGCGAAGGCCCAGGACTGGTTCCGGTGCACATACAGGTCGGGCATCCAACACATGAACTCGGTTCCTGGCTGTGCTCTCCACGACACACATCTCCATACCCTCGCAGGGATCATGGGGCTTCCGCTCAGCTCCTTCTCTGACGCGGATCCCGGAATCACGCTCGCCACTCCGATCACCCACCCCACCAGCAAGGCCACTTGCATCTTGGCTTCCTGAGGGGGGGGACACCCAAAAAAAAAAAATCTGGGGGGGGTCTTGCCTTGAGGCAAAATTTCCTTAGGAATGAGGAGGATGAGCAGAACTGGAAAAGGGAGTTCCTTCTCCATAATTCCCCCCATTGCTTTCCATTAGACCACTCCAATGAGGGGCCGAGGTGGCTCTCTTACTGAGGGGGTGAGGGAGAGCTAGCCGAATCTGGGGGTGGAGTCCCCTGGCTTTCTTGTTGCTGGTTCTCGGAGGGGGGGGTCTTAGTTCAAAGAGTCAATTGTGTATTTTACTTCTAACAACCCGCCCCATTCCTTCTTCTTTTAGGGGGCAAAAATTGGAAGCTTATGTCAGCCAATGTCAAGCTGCCATCACACACATACCATCAGGGTCTCTCCAGGGCTACAGCAGCAACATCAAAAGTCAGACTTCAGCAACTCTGCCCATTCCCAAAACATCAAGCAAAAATCCTCACACACACACACACACGCGCGCGCACGCATGCACGCACACACCTGCAGTCGCACAGGCACACACACACACACACTCGCACAGGCACACACACCTGCAGTCGCACAGGCACACCCACAGGGAGCCCCCCCCCCAAGCTTCCATCACACCTGCACATGCGCTTACACAATTCCATTACACACAGGAGTGCACACCCCTATATTCACATAAAGCAGGTATACATCCTCCATTTTCTGCAGACATACTCCGTATCAATCTTGCACATATAAATGCATACACCAACACATTGGTCAAAGGGGAAGATAATCTCTCTTCAGCGTCGTCAACACCCTGAAAAGTCCTTTTCATTTAACCTGAAAAGGACCTCCCTGCTAGGGAACTTCACTGCGAGCTGATTATCTTAACTAATTTACAAAGAAACCTCTTGCTGTAAGAAACAAACACTATCTCTCTTTTGCAAAGCATTAGAGCCAGAGAGAGAGCGCTACCATCTCATGAATTCTTGCAGAGCTCAAAATTTATCAAAGCTGAACACCTCGGGGCACTATGGCCACTGCTAGCCATACTAACCTATCCCACATGGGATCTTCTCAAGTATACAAATATACATGCACCCCTACTCACACATCCCACATAGTCAAGTGCACCCACAAATTACTCACATCAGCACTTGAAGCATGATCTCTATCATTCAAAAACCATCCTTACTGTATGCCTCTCTTCAACAAAACAAACAAACAAAATGGGGGCAGGGGGGTTATTTCAGGCTAGATTGCGCTTGCAGGGGCCAGGGACCACTGCTGCTGGTTAGGGTAGAGTGCAGGAGCCACATGGAGAGGTGGGTGAGATACATTCCCAAAAACAAGTTGGTGAATGTCAGTATCTCAATCCAAGCCCTGTCCTGGAAACCTGGCCATGGAGGGGGACTCCTGGGAGAACCCTACAGGACCCTGGACATTCCGGGGGAAGGGATAGAAGTTTCTGGGCTGGCCAGAGGAACTCTCCTCTCCTGGGTGACCTTGATGCCAGGCATTTCTCTCTGGCTTGGGTTGCCAGTGCTCCTTAAGGGAGGCATTGCCTTCTGTGGGCTCCGGGTTAGCAACCACAGTGGCCGCTTTCATACAGGGGGGCCCCTCCAGCAGTCCTTCCATGTCTCGCATCAGATCAGCTACCTGCCTTATGGCCGTGGATAACTCATTCCACGTGGTCTGGTTAAGGTTGATCCGACCTATTGCCATTCTAGTTTGTGGACTCAGTTCTGTGTATACTGCCTCTATGAAATCTGCATTGTTATACTGCATCACCGTGCACCCATTCCTCTCAACTGGGGCCACCACATTTGCTAGGGCTCCTAACAGCTTCTTTCTGGTTACATAGACTTCAGGTCGTTCCCCGGGAGCCTGTGCCTCCAGGAGGAATAATCGATTCGGGCTCTGCCCTGGAACCATCACCCTCAGCACGGACTTCATCCAGTCACTACAAGTAGCACCCTGAGGGTTCACCATGCTGAGCCCTGCTTCCAGGGTCCGTGCATCAGTGAGGGAGGTGCCAGCCAACTGGGTCAAATCTACCCCATCTGCTGTAGGATACATTTGCCAAACTCTGGCCATCCATGCAACCACTGTGTCCTGGTTTAGTGGGCCCAGTTGCTCTGCAACTGCCTTTGCCTGAGTGGGGGACCACCTAACCATTTCCCTCACCTCCTCGTGAGCTGTACCCCCTCTTCCCCTCGTATGCTCAATGTCCCGGCTCACTATTGGGGCTAGGGGATCAGGCATTTGCCATGTGGGATTGTAAGGAGTCCCTGGGGTGGCATCTGAGGGCAATTTAGGCTTCCATGTGGGGAAGGGATCGAACTCCACCTCGGGGAAATCCTCAACCCGCACAGCGGCCACTAAACCCCTGTGCAGTTTGAGCTCCCCCCATAGCTTTTGAATAGTTGCCTCTCAGACTTCGTGGCTTGCCGCGACCTTAGCAGTCCAGTTCTGATCCGCCAGAAAGTGTGCCGCTCTCCGGGCCTCCTCTAGCTGCTCCCGCAAACCCTCTAACTGCTTCTCAGCCTGTGCAGCCCTGACCTGGGCCTCTTTACCCTGCTCCTGAGCCTTTCCCAGGAAAGCTGTAGATTCTATTTCTCTGCTACTGAGTCACATTTGTCCCTGTCCAGCTCTGCACACTTCACCTCTAATCTCTCAACCTTCTCCCTCTCCTTCTCGTATTGCTGCCTTATTTCATTCACTAGATCCTCTCTTTTAGCTCCTTACTATGTTGCTCCCTGTAATCTTTTAACATTTCCTGCAAGTCCCAGCACACATACCACAGAGCCTAAGCTGCACATGCATCCTTCTTATCACCCCTTGGCTTGAATTTCTGACACTATTTCACATATGCCTCACACACCGAGGCCACCGGGTCCTTGCTCTTAAAGCATCCCGGTTCCCATGGGCACTTTCCCTTTTTTACTGCCCACTTTTCTAATTTTGACTTTCCCTTCTCCTTTCTGAGCATGGTGTCTACCTCACTCCCATTAGCTGCCATTCTGGAAGCTAACCTTGTGTAATTCCCTGTATTACTTCAAAAACCCACTAATACAACCCCAGAGCTGTCTTTCTCTTACGCCCTTGAGACCCAATTATTCTTAAAAATCGCCAAGCTATCTTTTCCTTACAGTTTCAAGATCAAATTCCTCTCAAGCCCCAAATCTGATGCTTACAGTTTCAGGACCAACCCTCCCAGGGCTGCCGATGCAGTCCCCAAGACAAAACTCTCTAAAAGTCCCAAAACCAACACTATGGTTCTAAGATCAAAAACCCCAGGGCTGCCAATACAGTCCCAAGATTAAACCTTTCTAAAGATCCCTGGACTGCCTCATACAATCCCAGGACCAAAATTCTCCACAAATCCCTGGACTGCCTCATACAATCCCAGGACCAAATTCTCTGAAGATCCCTGGACTGCTTTATACAATCCCAAGACCAACATTCTCTACAAATCCCTGGACAGCTTAATACAATCCCAGGACCAAAATTCTCTAATCATGGGGCTAACTCGATAGTCACCCAGTTTTCATTTGTCTAAACTCACAAGCAAAAACCCTCGGTTACTAGAAAGGTCCCGTTGGACGTGGCGCTCTTCTCTAGAGCCCTCAATCTAGTACCCGGTCCCGTTGGGCTTGGCGTTTTTACAGGCAAGTTCAAACAGACAGTACAACAACCCAAAATCCCACAATCCAACAACCCCTTCTTGCAAACTCTTTACATTTTAAATCCATGGTCCACAGAAGAAAAGAAAGGATAGAGAAAAGCACAGAAGTAGAAAAAAGATAGATTTTGGCGGGTTTCGGCTGGCTGTAGCTGCGCACGCCTCCGTGAGTTCCCACTCGTGTCCTTAGTGGGTTCCCATGTGACTGCCCGCATTCTCCACCAATCTGTTAACCGGAGACCCCACTCCCACTCATGAATATTGGGGGGTTGGTGCCCCAATACCCACCTGACTCTTAAATTTAGGGGAATTAGCCAAATTGGTTGGACTAGGAAACCCCGCGTGTCTCCTGGATCAGTCTGAGGTCAGATACGTGCTACAGTCAGGTTATGTACCCTCCCCAAAAGAATTGTAAAGGGAAAAGAGGGAGACAAAATGCTTAATAAAAAGGAATATTTATTTAACAGGAACAGTATCTGAGAAAACCCACAATTAGCTAACACAGTTCCTGGTCTGACTGGTGGTTTTCAGAGGGAAACACAAGCGGCAGCTGGGAAAATGATAGTAATATGAGAGACAGAGGGCTAGAAGTGAAAGGAGGTTGAAGAAGGAACCAGGACCAGTGGCTACCTTTCCTTGCCTGTTGCAGAAGGGGACAGGCAGCCCCACAGATCCAGCGAAGTTCGGGGATGCAGGGAAGGGACAGACCAAAGTCCTGGAGACCCCTCAAGATCCAGACATGCACGGAGAGACCTGCATGTGTTTGCTTCCAAAGTTTTCTCAGTTTCATTAGGGGAGCCAGGAGTGGTTATAAGTTTTGGGACAAAAGATTTGGGATCAGCTGAAGTATACTACAATAGATGGGAAGATGTGAGAGATTTCCTGGGTGGGTTTAGGTCTGAGAAAAGGAACATGACCACAGGGGCTGAGGGGCCAAGAATGCCAATAGGTGCGAAGGGAAAGAGATGCCAGTGTGTCTAGTTACACAAAAGGGAAGAGGCATAGGGTAAACAAACTGGGGGCCGCGGAGACAAAGGACACATCAGGGCATAAACAGGGGGAGATTTCTAACCAGTCTGGGGACGGAAGAGAATCATGAGGAGTCTGGTGCTTGCGGGCAATTCCCACTGATCAGGTGTGGGGGTGCTAAAACATTGGGTGCTTCTAATTGTCCATGCCTTTGGAGTCGTTGCTAATCTAGATTCCATTCACCAATGATTTCTTTAAACAGGAAGGAGGCCTTATTTTAACTGCCCCAATATTTACTCAGAGCCTCCTCCATCACCTTTTCCAAGGGCGGACTGGTTTTTGCATGAAAGAACATTTCCCTTAGGCTACCTTGTTGCTCAACCATGGCTTCACTCAGGCTTTTCCGATGTCCAATGACTCATGTCCCTCATGTCCTTTCTGGCCATGGGGCGGGGGGTGGTGGTACTGTCCTTTTTGGGGTGCTTTCTGCACCTCTCCCAACAATATGTATTATGTGTCTCATATGAAGTCTATTCTTCACATCAACAGGATATGACTGAGAATTTGAGAGATCAAGGTATGGAGAAGATTGGGAAGGGACATGTTGACATTTTCAATGTAGCTAAAATGATGCTACGAAAAAGATAGCAAACATCTTAGGTCTCTTCCAATCCTAAATTCTCTGATTGCCACTAAGGAGAGGACAAGAAGCAATAGATTTACATTACAGGAATATATTTTTAAATTTTTAAAAATGAGAAAATCCTTCCCAACAGAACAGTTCAACTGTAGAATGAGCTGTGTAGGAAACTCATTCAAGAAAAGTCCAGTCTTACTATAGGGCCAAACGCAGGGGCAGGGCAGGCAAAATAGGCATGTACTTAGGGTGGCAGTTTCTTTGGGGGGTTGGGAGCTTCTGTTCTCAGCCTGTGTGCGCCTGGTCATAGAGCCCCCGCCACCACCACAACCGCACTGCCTCACCTGCTGCTTCCACAGCCTGGAAGGGGGGGGGGCCTGTTCCTCCTCACCTAGAGAAGCCCCGCTCCACCCTCAAGTCCCTGCAAACGCACTCTGTGGTGGTTCCAAGCGCAGAGGAAGAGACTTAATTTCTTTGCTGACCGCCGCCATTGTCTATCTCCCTGCCTCAGATGGCAGCCCATGCGCACACCAGAGCCTGGGGTGGGGGCAGCCAGAGTTGCCTAGGGGAGCTAAAATCCTAAGTCTGGCCCTGCACAGAGCGACCTGAAGTGACTGCCCTTGGCCCTGTTCTTTTCTCTACTTCTGGGAGTCACTGCGGGCAGGGCATGGGGGTTCCACTCCCTTACAGTAGTGGGGCCACAAACGTGGCTACCTATAGGGTCCTGCAGAGGATGCTCTGAGGGAGCGGGACCAGATGCCCCACACATTCTAAAGCCTGCTCTGTCTGTCAGGGAATCTTTAGGTATGGGGTATCTTTCCTCATCTCAGAGGATTGGATTAAATGACTCTTAAGGGCCTTTCCAAGTCTCTAGTGCTACGATTTTATCATCCTTATGGAGAAAGAGGAATCTTACTTAGCACAGGCAGCTTACCATTCTGAGGTAGAGTTTCTGTTTTGTTTGTTTTTTTATTATCCCCATTCTACAGATACATGACTGAGGCAGTGGTATATGTCTTTCTCAAAGTCTGTGGAAGAATATGGAACAGAACCTGAGGGTCTTGACTCTAACCTATCACACTAACTACTGGACTATTCTTCCTTCCCATCTTCCTCAAAATAATCTTATTTCACCTCAAACCTAATGGCCAGTCAGACACGCTGAAATTTCACAGCGGGGGAAAGCGGTGAAAAGAAATTTCTAAATTTTAAAATCCTTGGAAATGAATGCCGAAGGCACGCTGAGGTACAAAATGTGGCTTGCGTGCGGCATAATAAAATTCCAGCCGCATTAGCTACGTAAAATAGAGAAATAATTAAGGACTGGATAATTTGTATTAACTCTAGGAAAGCAGAGATCTGCTCCAGGGTAGTTCATCTGGCTCTGCCCCAAACTATCACTGAGGCTTTAGCTGCCATAGCTACATACCCGTTTGGGGGGGAAGGCGAATTTTCAGTAATACCTTCCCCTGTTCATATAATTAAATCTCACAAGTTAGCTGAAGCTGTGGGATTTGTAACCACTCACAGTTTAAATGATTGCACTTGAAACTAATCACATTCTTTAGAATAACATGTTCTTATGAATTAATGCTGCTATTTAAACATTGTGAGCCTTGTGACAGGAAAAATACAAGGCAGGCATGGATGGGAAGCTTGTAGAAACTCATTGATTGAGCGAGTTTGCTTGGTATGTGCCTTGATGAAACGGCATATCTTGCTTTCAAAGTTTCAGAAGCGGACATAGATGACATTCATTTCTGCGACTTTAAAAATGCTTCCTCCCACCCTCCCCCTCATTCGGCATTCATGCAGTGTGACTGCATTGGCAGTTTGGGCAATCAGCAAGGACCTATTTTCAACAGGATGGCCAATACTTGCTCTTTTAAAGCAACAAACGTGAACCCACAAAGATAGTATATAGATTGTGAACCTCTGCTTTCACTTAAAAAAAGAAAGAAAAAAAAGTGAAGTTTATTTGAAAGTCTTAGAACCCAAATAAAATAATTCAGATTCTTCTTTTTTTTTTAATCTTGTAATTTTGGAGATCAGGAACTGGAAAGGGGTCAAATAAAAACTAACTCTGGGCTACGTTTGCCCCATGGGCCAGGGGTTCCTCAACCTTGCTAATGCAACGTGTTATTCGCAAATGGTGCTTTTGCTGTTCTGCATAACATGACCCACGTGCTGTGTTTCCCATTTTTAGGAGTCCAAATGATTGGCGGGGGGGGGGGGTTAAATGTGGTTTTGCCTCCAGTGTAGCTGGTAAATTGCTCTTTCTATGTACTTTTTGGTATGACTTAAGTTTAAGAACGTGCAAAATATTTAAGGGAACTATAGCTGAGACAAAACGTATAGGGAAGTCAACTTGACTCTAGGGTAGAATTGGCATCATCTTGCCGACAATGTTCCCAAACTTCCAAGTGGCGTCGAAACCCTGCATTGGGGTTGCAAAGAAATCTCTGGGCCGTGAGGGATGCCATTGTTAAAAACCTTTCATCCCGAGAGCCTTCCCTTTCCTTGGGTTGGTTTTCTTTTCTTTTTCTTTTTTAAAATTTTATTTCCTGGGAACAGGCAATTAAGAAGATCAGGGCTTTTATCTTGTTTGGGGTTTTTGTTTTGTTTTTAATAGAAAGCTTTATCACGTGTGTACGTCAAACTTGCAGTAAGTTGCAAAGAAATCTCCCCACCGAGCTTTAACTATTTCTGCTCTCCAAGGTTTCAGTCTCTCCTTTGCCAATGAGTTTGTAGTGTCCTGCAAGCCGTATGGGGGGAGGGAGGGGGCTACAACACAGAATAGTGCAGCAACACAAAAAACAGCTGTTCCCACACCCCCTATTTTCTTCTCTCTCTCTCTCCCGCTCTCTCTCTCCCCCTCCAGATATAAGATCTACCTCCCTATACTGGATAACTTCTCAGAGGACTTTTCCCTCTAGCTTTTTCCAACTCCAGGCTGGGAAGAAAGCGTGTGTTGTGTGCATGCTTGGGAGCTCCCCCAACTGGAACTCGGTAGGTGCCAGAAGTTGGGATTGCAAGTGTCAGGTAAGATTTGCTTTTCTCTTTCTCCTCTGTGAACTCAGTCTCTTGTAAACTGTTTGCTGCAAAGATCCCCAAGCCTTCCCTCCCAGTTTCTATGGGTTGGAGGCTAGTAAATATCACAGGGAACTCCAAGGGACTGATTGCGAAATGGATTGTACCTTCAGGGATCTGTGGAGGAAGGGAGAGAAACAAGACAGGGTTGATTAAAGGGCTAGAGTTTGGGGGAGTTGAAATAATTGTCTTTTTTAAAGGGTGCTTGAGGTATTGCCTGTTTTTCTCTCAGTCCACACTCACATGCTCAGATAGGATACAGTGCAACCCTTATACTACCTACCAGCTGGAAGAGTGAAGGAGTGGCTGCTTTGAGAGAAGGTAATGCTAACTATTTGTTTTGCTAGATATAAGCAAAATAATGCCAGATATAATGGGGTGCCATTAGTATTACCATGCACTAAAACCAAATGGGCAGGTGTAAGGGCCCCACACCCTGCGTAGCTGGAGGGAAATACAGCAGGTGACTTCACTTCTTCTCCCATGAGAAGAAGACATACCGATTGGCAGTATGTGCCTAATGTACAGCTGCTATCCCAAACAGAAAGAGTAGATGGATTACAATGTGATAGACGTACAGGGAAGTCCCTCCCTTCCCGATATTCCTTTCAACTTCTTTGGCTCCAGATTGGCCCAATGTTGCCTGCTCTCCTAATGTCACCAAAGTGTCCCTGCTTTGTACGAATGAATGCTAATGCTAATTCCCTGGGTTGTATGAATGAATGTGTCCCTGGTTTGTATGAATGAATGCTAAGTGTTTCCCAGGGATCTGTACTGAGACCAGTGTTGTTTAATGTATTCATTAATGATCTGGAAAAGGGAGTAAAGAGTGAGGTGATCCGATCTGCAGAGAATACATGGTTATTCGAGGTAGTCAAAACAGAAGTGGACGACTGTGAAGAATTGCAGGAGGATCTTGTGAGAATGGGTGTCTGGTCATCCAAATGGCAGGTGAAATTTAATGTTGACAAGAGCAAAGTGATGCATGTGGGGAAAAATAATCCAAACTATATGTACACAATGCTGGGTTCTAAATTACGGGTTATCACTCAGGAAAAGGATCTTGGGTTATTATTAGTGGTGGGACCCCGGGCCCATTACCGGTTACCGGATTTACCGGTTACCGGTTCCCCGAAAACCGGATTCCCGGTTTAAATCCGGTATACCGGTACCGGATTTATTACATTGGTTTCAATGGGGCGCTGTGTCCCCATTGAAACCAATGAAATAAATTAAA
>QEPC01009250.1:710935-730121 GCA_003113815.1 Sphenodon punctatus
ATTGCAGCCATTTTTAAATGGCTGCAATGTAAAAAAACCGGTACCCCGAAATCCGGTACTGGGCCCGGATTACCGGGCCGAATCCGATAATGCCGGTACGCCCGATACCGGCATTATCGGATACCGGATTCTACCGGTTTCCCACCCCTAGTTATTATGGACAATACGTTGAAATCCTCAGCTCTGTGTGTGGCAGTACCAAAAAAAGCAAACTTTAGGAATTATTCATGAAGGAATAGAGAATAAAACTGAAAATATCATAATGCCTCCATATAGATCTATGGTGTGACCGCACCTTGAATATTGTGTGCGGTTCTGGTTGCTCCATCTTAAAAAGATATAGAACTAGAAAAAATACAGAGAAGGGCAACAAAAATGATAAAGCTCCTGTATGAAGAGAGGCTTGATAGGTTGGGACTCTTCAGCTTGGAGAAGAGACAACTGAGAGGGGATATGACAGAAGCATGGAATCATGAATGGCGTGGAACAAGTAAATAGGGAATGGTTATTTACCCTCTCAAATAGTACTAGAACTAGAACTAGGGGGCACTCTATGAAACTAACAAAAGAAAGTATTTTTTCACTCAATGCAGAATTAACTTGTGGAATTTGTTGCCAGATAATGTGTCCTAGGTCAGTAGTATACCTGGGTTTAAAAAAGGATTGGATAAGTTCTTGGAGAGTAGGTCCATTAACAGCTATTAGTCAAACAGGTTTAGGTAACATAACTTCTTACTGTTGGGACCTGGGAGTGAACAACATATTGCCCATTGCAACCTGTTGGGTGCTTCTCCCAAGCAACCGAGATTGGCCGCTGTCGGAGACAGGATGCTGGGCTTGGTGGACCATTTGATCTGACCCAGGATGGCACTACTTATGTTTTTATACAACAAGGGCCCGCAGAGAAGCATTCTCAGTTGCTGCCCCAGGATTCTGGAACTCCCTTCCCCCGGAGGTTCCTCTGAGCCGGAGCATATTCTGGAAACAAACTTTTCTTTTTGGCAAAGCATTTGGCAAATAAGGAGAGGAGCTGGGGTGGGTGGGTTTAGCGGTGAGGTTTGTTTGTTTGTTTAAGGGATTTTAACGTGTTTTGTGTTTTTTAATGTGGTAAGCTGTCATGAACCTTAGGGAAAGAAAGAAAGAAAGAAATCTCCCTAAAATTATTGTTCATTGACCACCCATTTCGCACACACAGACAGTTTCATGACTTGTTTGGAAGAGAACAAACTGTTTGATTTCAAGTTGTACATTGTCTATTTACAGAAGTACATTTTATCTTTGGGCTCTAAATATTTTTATTACTCTGTAGTGAACTATATGTCATGTAGAGGGACTGGTACTGTCATAGATCCCATATTAAAACCAAAAATGATGCATATACATATGGGTGTTTACCTTTTGATGTACAACATACACACCATATATTTTTAGGTCCATTTAGGTTCATTTACTCTGCTATTATTCAGAGAAACTCCCACTGGCTTTAATAGAAAGTTGCTTGAAATGTGAGGTTCTCAGGGTGTAATGCATCCCGATATCAGAGATTACACTGCATTATCTGGTAGCATACATTTAGGATGCTAGAGGCCTGAATTGAATGGCCCACCAGGAAGAAATCTGGCCCAAAATGTTTAAGGAGAAAACAGGTATCCCAGGGCTTTGCTTTTATCAGTTTTTGTTTTGTCCCTTTAAATGTACAGCGGAACCCAAATGTACCATAATAGAGTTTGACTCCGATCTTTAGCTTAATTCATGCAAGGGGCTGATCCATTCTAGACTGTGGACCCCATGAGGCAGGGGTCCATTTCTATAACTGCAACTGTTCACTGCCACTCACATGGGGTGAAGCCACACCAGACAGAATGAGGAGGTTACCACGCCTTGGGTAACCTTACCCCACTCTGGGCAGCTGGGCCAGGCGACGCAGTATATCGTGTGGCTGGCTGGTGCCCACCAGATATTCCCTCGCTTGGCTGCTACACAACGCGTCCTCAGAAAAATGCCAAGGCTGGGTCACGAAACAGCCGTACGCAACATGGGCTAAGGATGCCCACGGCAGGGCAACTCATGTGCCTGGGCCACGCTTGCCCCACCACACAGAGAGCACTGCTGTGGGGCCTTGAGTGGTGGGCATTGTTGCCTGATGCACGAGGTCATGTCACTGCCGAAGGCGGGATCTTGGTCGGGCTGGGGTAAGGAGGCGGGGCAAGGCTGGGCACCCGCTTGTGTGACCAGCATTGCAGCCTGCCCTGGCCATGGCGGGAGCTCCGAGAGCAGACCAGCTGCCTGGCGAGGAAGGGGGGGCGCCGCTCTTGTGCCCAGCTCCCTGCGCTTGCATGCCATGAGGCTGCGTGGGGATTGGGGCCCCGCTGCTCATGTAACTGCACCCATTGTTGGTGCTATATAAATAATTAAATAGTCTCCCCAATTAAGGCTTTTTATCTGCAACAAACAAAACATTCTGTTTTTGATTTATTACTACTTAGCATTTCTATAGCCCTTTAGGTGCTCAGAAATGACTTTACAATCCTAATCTCGTTCACCCTGACAACAGTCTTGTGGAGTAGATTGATATTTTCCCCATTTTAGACTGTAATTCACAAGCAGGGACCGCGTCTATTTCTATGTTCTGTACAGTGCCAGGTACATGACTGGCGCTATATAAATGTTAATAATAATAATAATAATAATAAATTTGTTCAAGGCTGATTATTGAGTTCATGACTAAAATGGGATTTGAACCCCAAGTCTGCCAGGTCCAAGTTCATTGTCCTATCCATTAGGTAGTCTGCCTTCACACGCTCACTTACTGAGAGGATAAGTACCGCTACTTAACTTTAATCTCCTCCCCTGTCTGGCCCAGCTCCATGTTGTCAGGGTGAAATAGGGGTTGTATACCCTATGGGGTATATATTTCTGTTAAAGAGGAGTACATACCCAGAACAGATTGCCTTCAGGGCTAAGTGTTTTGTGTGAGCAGGAATAGTGGGGAGGGGTTCTTAGAAGTGTAATGCCACGTACCAGCTAATACCTGCCTGTTCATATTATCATCTCCTTTGCGATGGTAGATTCCATATAAGTAAGCACTCTGCATTCATACAAATGCTGATGGAAGAGAGACCTTCCGAGAAGGGATTTGAAGGCTGGGAGGGAGAAGACAAGTGTATCTGTTCAAGGAAGAAGTGCAGGGATACACAGTGGCATGAAAGAAGAGGCGAAAAGACAGCTCAGGGAGCAGACTCTGGGGCTGGTGAGGGTGGTGGCAGAGGAGGAGCAAAGTGGAATCGTAGTGGAAAATGAGGACGGAAGATAAAGATGGAACGTGAGTATCATACTAGTAACTTGTGTCATTTTTCCTCTAAGTCCGAAGGCTGGATTGGAACCGAATGGGTGGGTAAGCAGGAGGAAACCGAATGTGTTATCTGCCACTCTTAACACTTAACAAGGCTTTTAGGCAACAGCTTCAGATTATCTGGAAATTGGAGTAGGGAAGATCAACGTATCTCAAAATATGGCCACTTAACAGACTCTTAACATGTAATGAAGCTTTCAGACAAAATGGAGCACATTTCACTGACAGTGCAGGGGGGAAAGAGCAGTTCAACTTAAAAGGAAATTCTTGCTAGTCAAGTTTGACTTATCTGGGATCCACTGTATATGGACTGAAATGACAAGGGGTTTTGTTATAGATGATGTATTGCTAGACCAGGGGTGGCCCAGAGGAAAATCACGATCCACTGGTAGATCACAAGCTAACCTCCAGTAGATCACAGTGTGGAAAGGGGAACCAGCCCCTCAGAGACCACCTCTGGGGAGGAGAGAGGGACCAGCAATCCACAGAGTGTCTCTGGGGAGGATAAAGGCCAGGAGAGCTCCTTCAGTGCAACAGTGAGTGCTTTCTGATGTGATAGCTTCTGCCACCACCATGGATTACTCTGAGCGGTAGTGGAAGCTGTCACTCCGGCCAGGACTTGGCCCAGCTGCTGAACCAACGTTATGGCGGCTGGACCAGGGAGGTGGTGGGGAGTGCGTCCACCTGGCTCCGTCCCCACACTGTGTGGTACGTCCCTGCCCCCCCAGCTGACGGGCGGCCATGGTAGCCAGTGATGGTCACCATGGCACCCAACTCCCCCTGCCACTCTGGACCGCGATAAGTACAGCAGGCTACCAGACGCGATAGCCCGTTTTACTTCAGGTCCGACAACTGGTTCCTGACCATGGTGGAGTTTAGCCTGGGCTGTGACTTGGGGAGTATGCTAGCCCCTACCATGGTCAGGAGTCAATTGCCGGACCCAAAGTAAAACGGGCTATCGCATCTGATAGCCTGCTGTACTTTTTGTGGTTCAGAATGACAGGGGGAACTGACTAGCCCCCACCACGGTCAGGAACCAGACCGTGCTAATATCTGGCAGGCACATTTAGATTAATCCGCGGCTGCGTTAAAGCGGATTAAATCATGTTACGCAGTGAAGCTTCTCTCTAAAGGGGAACACTCCTCTCCACTCCTAAAGCTGAGAGATGCCTTAGAGCTGGTAGATCATCTGACAATGATTCCGGATCACGGGCCCCATTCATCTGGCCACCTGTGTCCTAGACTATAACAGGTTTATTTATATTCAGTGGCCTGGGCACAAAGTGGCCCTCATTAAAAATGGTTTTAAGGATTCTTGATATAGATATTGAAATGAATAAATATGATAGTAATCTACCTCATTATGTTTCCCTACTAATCTTTAAATTCAGGGTTTTTTCTTCTGATTTTTTTAAAAAAACTTTTTATTTTATTAAATTCTTTAACACATTATACAACAGTGGTTATATATCACTTAAAATATCCCAACCTACAACACTCTTCAATTTACTAGGTATTACATATGTTTAAAGAAATCTATCAAATAAAATTGTTCTATCATTTTGTGTGAATTCTTCATTTTCCATTGCCGCAATAATGCTGAACCAAGTCGCCTCAAAGTTCTTTTTCTTCCCTTTCAAGATAGTCATCAATTTGTCCTTTGTAAACAAGTACCAAATGCGAGCAATCCATTCCTGAAGTGGTAGATGACCTTGCGTTTTCCAGTGTCTCGCTATTATGTTGACAGCCGCCAAACACATAATTTTGGTTGCATCTTGGTGTAGACTTAAAGTTTTGTTGTCAGGGTATATACCCAGGATTTCTTCTGATATTTGAAAGCCATTGAGACCTATGGCCCAATCTCAACTGTCAAAGGAACTCTGTCTCTCTTGTAGTTCTCTAAAGGTGCTTTCAGATGTGTGGAATACATACGGCAGCTCTGATGTCTGAATTGCTGTATGATGTGGCAACTCAGTGGAACAGCAACCAAACAGTTCCCTGGGTAATCTCTTCTGCCCCCAGGGTGTTACCATAGGGCCCTTTCACCAGTTTTGTATGGGCATCTGAAAGCATCAGATCTCACAACTTAAAGTGCAGGCAGCAAAGAAGCAGTTCTTTGCTGCCCTATTGCATCTGCAAAGTCACATCCAGCGGAGCTTTTCCGGGTGGTGAAAGGGCTTGGTCAGTCCTGTCTGCCTTCACCTAGACCTGGAGCAATCCAGTGACCGCTGTGACCGGTTTGCCGAGTACTTTGTAGATAAGATCGCTCGCATCCGCCACGATTTCGGTACCACAGTTATTGGAGAGGATCATCTTGGGGCTATGGATGCCCCGTCCTGTCCTGTTTTGTGGGATCAGTTTAAGATGGCGGTGCCTGCCGATGTGGAGTCCTTGTTGGGATCTGTTCACGCCACTACTTGTGAGCAAGATCCATGCCCGTCCTGGCTGGTGAGACGTGAATGTGACTCCCAAATAAATCCATGGCATGAATTTATTTATTTATTTGCATTTTTTAGCCGCCCCCTCATACCTACGGCATGAATTACCACATGGTGCTTTTACATCCGTTCTGCTGACTTTTATCATTGATATTTGTGTCATCTGGAAGTACCCTAAGTGGTGTTAGGTGCCAGGAATTCATGTTTACAATTCAGCTGGTATCCTCCATTAACAGGTGTAGATTTCCCACTTCTTTGATGTTTTTGATCATCTTTGATCATTGTCAGTGGTGTAACTAAGTTTAATAGGGCCCTTGGGGGAATCCAGCTTTCTGGAGCTGATCCCAACCAAGATTGTGGGGACAGAGGGAGGTTAGGATGGGCATATGGAGAGGCCAGGATACAGTGAGGGGCACTGGAGTGGGAAGAAGTGAGGTACCCCCTGGCTTGGAGGTGTTAGGGGTGGAGTAGCAGCCACTGACAGACATGGCACTGGCTCTTGGATCACATGGGAAGGCATGGCAGCTCTGGCAGAGATAAAGCAGGACATTTCAATGTCCTGATGGGACTGGTCTTTCAGGCCCCCTGAAAGCCTGGGCCCTCGGCTCCATCTGTAGTTACACACTTGGTTGTCTATATGAGAACTTTAATCTCACATGAATGTTGGTTTTTAACACTTAGCTTACAGGTTACTTCTTTAAAAAACAAAAACAAAAAACCACTTGCTCTTTTATAGATTAGTGATGGAGAACTCATCCAAAGAAAATGCCCAGTTGTTCTTGAAAAACATAATCCTGCCCACAGACAGGTCTTCATCCAAATCTGAATCTTCAGCTTCAAAGGAGAAAGGAACCTCCTGCAGAGGCATAAAGGTACGACGATAGTCCAATTGGCTTCCATGCACGTTAGATTGGGATCCTCAGAAAATAACATAATGTGGCTGCTACTTCATGGTTGCATGATTTGGTTTCCTTTGTCAAGAATGAAAACACAGTTGTATAAGAAATGCTTGAATATCCCTAATGGCATTCATTGCAACTTCAGTTATCAGCTGATAGCCAGGGCTAGTGGTGTTCTCTTGTTTAGAAATTAAAAACAAGTGGTATTAATTAAACTTGCATTATAATAGCAATAAGATCATTTCGCCTCTGTTTGCTACGACAATAATCCGATTCCCTTCATTGAATAAACCTTCAGTCACAGTTTAGCCACTCAGGAATCAGCTTATTGCCTCCAAAAATAGGACAATAATATTATAGCTCAAACAATTTGTCCAGATTGAGTTCTGCTGCCATCAGGGTTCAAGGCATGGAAAGTAGTGGCGATTAACCATTAGAAAGCAAGAATAATACGATGGTGGGCCTGTCGAGTGCTGTTTTGTTGGCTGCGGAGTTGTTGCCATTGACTCTACCTTTGGTTTTTGTGGTGAAAGGCTGTTGATAGGTTTGTACGGTAACTATTTTGGATTCCTTGAATAATTTCCAGGTGGATTTTTTTCCTTTAAATCTCAAGTTGTTGGAACATTCAGCAGCTCAGTTATTGTTTTGTTTTTAAACTGGTCCTTTCGGACATATTTGGTACAAGAAGTGGTTTCTAAGTTTTCCTGAAAATGTTCTGCAAAATTGTTCAGCATTTTGAGTTGGATGTAGTAGACCAGGAGTGGGAAACTTCAGGCCCGGGGGCCAAATGGAGCCCAGCCCCAAGGCAAGTTTTTATGTGGCCCCTTTCCACTCCCTGGATCTGGCTCGTCTTTACCCCCAAGCACTGAAAAACTGAGCTCCGGATAATGGAGCAGAGAGGAAGGCATGCACACAAGGGTAGGGACAGATCCACGGCACAGATCCATGATCTGGACCCCCTTTTTCTTGAAAACACCCATTAAACACCCCCGCCCCCAACCTCTACGTGGCCCTCAAAGTTCATACTAATTTTCAGTGTGGCCCCCGGGACAGAAAAGGTTCCCCACCCCTGTAGTAAACACTGGATTGTATCCCTCAGAGTAGTGTTTTGTTTTTCATGGTTCATCCAGTTGTGAAGATTCAGTTTTAAACAGTGAATCTGATATCTTCCTTTGTAGTCTAGAGAGAAGGTGTCTGTTAATAAAAAATACCTTTTGGTAGTTTGTCCAATAAAAGAGATAATCTAAACTAATTTATCTCCATCCCTTACATTTGGGACCAACACAGCAGCCTCTCTCTCTATATAGACAGGAAATAGATGTCACTGTTGAGTTTGGCTTCCTCCTTCTTCGAGTTGTGAAGTTTTCATTTTAAATGGCAGAATAATATGGCCATTCTGGGAAAAGTTCATCATCTACTCATTTTGCTGTTATATATGTTTTGTTCTGGGGTAGGAAAGGAAAGGATGATTTTTGACAAGGTTTGGTTGAGAGGAGAGATGAACAAAGAGAGAGGAACTGAGCTGTTCCACGCTTCATAGAGGTAATGAGTCCTGAGTAGGGCTGAAACAAGAAACAATTTCTTTCTCGTGAAAATCTCGCAAGAATCGGGAACCGTTACCGAGATCTCGGGATGATCTCGATAATGGTTCGATATCTTGGTCAAGAATTTTTCTTGATATACCATTTACACTTACTGTTTACTGTTACCGCTTACTGTGTACCGTATTTTTCCCGGTAATGCATGCGCAAATGGCCACCATGGCTGTGGTGCATGTGCATTGCCAGGATGAATGTGGTAAATAGTAAGCAGTATATCGAGAAACGTTCTTGACTAAGAAAGTGTCAAGAACCAGGATTTTCTTGATTCTTGCAAAAAACAAGTGGAGAATCGTGATTCTTATCAAGAATTGCAAGAAAATTGAGATCAAGTTTCAGCCCTACTTCTGAGTATTTTTTGGTTGGTTGGTTGGTTGGCTGGATTTTTTTTGGTTTTCTTTTTGGGCTAATGATACATCTCCCTGGTTGAGTAATTCTAAGCTAGTATCAGAACATATATGAAAATTGAGAAGTTGAAGCCCTGCGTATTAATTGGAACATGTTTGTACCATTTTCATTGCCATTTAAAATCCAAAATATTTACGGTTCTCCAAGCACTAACGAGCAAATATTCATTTGCCTGAAGCCCCTAAATAGGGCCTTCATAATGACATATATTTCTTAAAGCTGGGGCCCCATGTATTCTGCGTTTCCTCCTCTGGCAGCAATGATGGAAATGCAGAATACAGGCATCCCTGCTTAAAGCATCTGACGTGTGAAATTCTCTTTGGTTGGCAATTTGAAGACTGTCAGAGGTGGAAATTTGGAACAATATTTTGGGTTTCAGAAATTTGTTTTGTCATACTGCAGTCCAAACAATGAGTAGTTAGCACTCCTGCTCCCCATGAGCAGTGGATATACACTGAACTCTCCCATCCTAGATCTTTCATAAATACTGAGGGGGAGGAGGGGTTGTAGGAATTTAACATAACTTTAAAAACAATTAAAAGTATAATTCCATAAATAAAACGAAATGTTCTTTAATGCTTGGTTTTAATCACCACCATTTTCTTTCACAGATATTTCTCTGTGCTTTATCTTTTGCTTACTTCGCTAAAGCATTGTCAGGAAGTTACCTCAAAAGCACCATCACTCAAATTGAAAGAAGATTTGATATCCATTCTTCCCTGGTTGGCATCATTGACGGCAGCTTTGAAATTGGTACGTGTGGGGAAAATCTGCTATTAGCTTTAGACAAAGTTGTGGCAGAGTTCATTGTGGGGCGTGACAACAGGCATCTCTCTCTCTCTTTCTTTTGGTTTGACTTCTGTTAGGATTAAAGTGGAATGAACTTTCTCTGGAATCATGGGAAAGTCTATAGAAATGAGTGAAAGTTGGACTGAGACTCTGTAAACAGAAGCAGGTATTTAAAGTGAGTCTTTAGTAGGGATGGGACACAGGGGAGAATACCGGATACCAGATTTACTGGTATCAGATCTCCGCAGTATTGGATTTACCGGTATCGGCATACCAGATTTTTAACATTGGCCGCTTTACCAGTTTTTTTACATTGCAGCCATTCACTTCAATGGCCGCGATGTAAAAAAACCCGGTAAAGCAGCCAATGTTAAAAATCCGGTATGCCAATACCGGTGATTATCGGATTAATCCGATATACCTGATTATCGGGTGTATCGGATTTATCCGATACCAATATTCCCACCCCTAGTCTTTAGCAAGTTGAAATTAAACAAGAGTAATCTATAAAAACAAAAATAGCCTTTAGTTTGTTAGTCCCAAGAAGAAACCATTTTTATGGGTCTGTGTAACAGGGTACAGTCATTCGGAAAGTCTTCACTAGATCTGGCTCAATTACACAGCCTGGGCCCCACCTACCCATGAAACCACCTCACCCCCCAGGTTCTGGAGCAGCCTCTGCTGTTGACCAGGAACATCCTTTTGGAGATCCGTCGGTCCCCGGATCTCCCCTCCTTCAGGCATCAATGTAAAACCTGGTTGCTCCACCGGGCTTTTGGTGGGGGAGATGGGTAGTGGGAGGGTTGGGTTTGGGTTGGAGGGGTTATGATGACCTGTTTGGAGTTCTGTTGTTTTATTTGTATTTATATTGATATTTTATATTTTTATATTGTACGCCTAGGCAGGAGGGGGTGGGTTATTATGTTTTTAAAATAAATAAATAAATAAATAAATAAATAAATAAATAACTCCACACAGTGCTACCCACACCACATCCCTTTATTTAGAACTTGCACCTCCACAGGTTCTCCTCTCAGCTTCTACGGGTGTTAACTAAGAAGACGATAGCCCGCTGCAGTCCAGGTTTGGTCCATGCAGCGCCACTCACACATTTAGCGTGCAGAGTCTAATAAACAGGCAGCCCACCTGTGTGTATTTCTTGTGTGTTCGGACAGCCCCCACTCATTCCCCACCCCCACTCACAGGTTGAGTGTGACAAGCCTAATGTACGGGCAGCCATTCTTTCCTGCCACGCTCTGCCCATCCCAGCATCTTGCTCCTCTGTCATGACTCACAGCCACGGCAAAACGTGGGAAGAAGAAGCCACACAAGCTGGGGTTTTTTTTGCAGGCTGTTATTCCTCCAGGAGGTGGTCCAGCACCTGTTATTCCCAGCCACCCATGGAAGTTCATACCTGGGTTTATAGCTGCTTGCTCTTGGCAGCTCAAAATAAGTTACCTTTTGCTATGCATAGAATGCTGAGTTTATTGAACAAATCACATCATTTATTGAATGCCGATAGTGACTGAAAATTGACCCTTTTCAAACGAGATGCACCCATGCATGCCCATGCATGCTCACTGCATGGACATACAGGGATATGTCTCATTTGCACAGTGGTGATGGGTGGGCAGGCAGGCAGACTCCCGCATACCATGCATCTCCACCCATCACCCCCACATGGAGCAAACAGAAAAAACGCAGGTTGCTGCATGCAGGGGCATGTGTGGGGAATGGGTGTGTGCCGCCTGCACACACCCCCTGCAGCGGCACAACCACAGACCGCGCACACACACACCCAGTCATGGCCCATTTGAAAAAGGCTATTGAAAGTTAAAGTAAAAATTGAAAGCGAAGACAATCAGTCTTTGCATGTTTTCACCATCTGGTTTCTCATATCCACATCTCACAGCGATGTACAGGCAAGTAGCCGCACGGTTCCATTGGACTCTTGCGTGCCGTGGTGCTGGAAATCCCTCTAGTTTTACATAAAACACCCAGCCAAGTATGCACCTCTTCTACCCTCTCGCTATCGTTTTCTGCATTACTGTACAGTTGTGACAAAAAACATCCCCACTCGCCAGGGTGCTCTGCACTTCTCCACTTGTCCAACCCTCGTATCAGACAAGAAGCTCGCTTTCAATCGGTCCATCTTCCCTGTACCCCGAGTCACTTGTTTCCCCCAAGAGAGTCAGATCCTCCATCCAATCAAGGCACTCCCGATAGCCCCGCCGGTATCCTCTCACTGTCATCAGGGTAGTAATGAGGAAAAACAGCAGGGAAGGTCTAGCCTCCATTCATTATTTCCTTATTTCTGGCAGTGCACAAATGTCCAGAAAATTCGCAGTTTTGATCTCATCCCACTCTCTCATTTTGTCTGGCGCTCGCACTCTTCCATTCTGCAGAACTTTGAATTGCAGCAGGGTTGTACAGTGTCTGCGCTCCATCATGCCTACGTCGAACCCCACCGTGAGCATGTGCCACCCTATGAGTGCATAAGTTGCTTCAGAGGAAGGGTTTGACAGTTGTCTCTGCACATCAGGCCTCACTCAAAAGTTAGCAAAGGCTAGGGTATCCATCACCCCCCAAATTCTCTGGGCCACAGCACCCAAATACCGAAGGAAGTTGAAGTCATTTGGTTTTCTCTGGCAAACAACCAGAAGCAATAGCCTTCTCAAGTGTTATGCCCCCTCATGCTTATTGCAAGCAAAAAATGTTACTTTCAAAAGATAAGAAAATATGAGTTGCTTTTAACCAATGGGCAGCTTTGCTTCCACATGTATTCAGAGCACAGTGACCTTTACTGGCCATTTCTTAACATTCAGTGGCTCCACCCACCCCAGTTAAATATTCTGTGCTTCCGTAGTGCTAACATCAGTAATATGTTTAGATGGCTTGGCCTGTACACTAACATGCTTGTGACAGAAATGTCTGAGCACTTTAATAGCCGCCTGGATTGGCCATTGCAGTGCAGCAAAGCACACATCCAGCATAAGTGTTGCAAAATCTTTTTCAACCAATAGCAGGCAATACAGAGCACACAGCCAAGTGCTGTGCCCCAAACCAAATGCAGGTCTGCGATTCGCGGATTTCCCATGGAATCTCCTGCCCTGCTTCTCCGAGCGCAGAATTTCAAGCCTGCGCTGGGGAGATGCGGAGCAGGCGATTCTGCGGGGGGAGGGTGATGAATTAAATCTTTGGGGCTTTGGGGATGCCTCAGGGCATCCCCTCCCCTGCCCCCCCCAGGCTACATTGGGGGGAGCTGCCAGTGTTCACCTTCCCCCCCACGATTCACAGTCTGGTAAATGAAATCAACAGACCTAGTAGCGGTGGCAGCAGCAGCTCTTTGAAGCGCTCTTCAGCCGCTCCCCCTCCCAACAATGCCTCCCAGAGCGGCGCAGCTGGATGATGTCATCTGGCTGTGTCACTCTGGAAAGCTCTGTTGGGAGGGGCCAGAAGGAGTGACTGAAAAGCGCTTAAAGGAGCTGCTGCCGCCGCTGCCACTAGGTCTATTGATTTTATTCACTAGACTGTGATGGGTGGCTGGGGAAGGCAAGCCCTGGCAGCCCACCCCCCACCTGATGCCGCTGGGGGGGGGGAAGCAGGTCTGCACTGCATCTGGGAGGTTGGGGAGTCCAGTGCAGTGAGGCACAGAATTGGGCTCCAAGCCTCCCAGATTCACGTGGAATTTAAAAAGAAATTCCACCGGAGAATTGGGGCCCTGCCAATAGTGGCCAATAGCTGATCACATGTGGCATGCAGCCAATCCTAGCTAGGCAGCCACCCAGATCTTTAAGCTGTTCAAAACATTTGGCGCATGGTCTGCAGAGTTCTGCAGCCATGGAGACATGCCGAGAACTATGAACTCTGGTTGGTCGCCTCATTGGGGCTGAGAAGGAATGATTTACAGGCATACTCATTTGGCATGGAGGGTGTTTGGTTTTTTCATCTCCCTCATAGTGCAGCTCTCTTAATTTGGCTTTTTACGGGACATTTAAAATCGGGTGGTTTCTTCTAATTGTTGCACTCATTGGTGGGGGTCCCGCTCGGTGTTAGAGGATTTAGGGAAGATCAACATCGGAAGCAGGGCAGCCTTGTAAAGAGGCGGGAATTGTGGCCAGGTATACGAGCCTTGTGCTGCCTGATGCGTGCCCCTGTCCCGGGGAGTTAGTTGGCATCGCAAGTGTCTCCTGAGGTCAGATGTGGTCCTGGGAGACCTGCGGCTCTCCTATCCTTGCTCCATGGGCTACTGCCGGGTGCCTGGTTGGGCACCCTACCTAAGACCTGTGTTTTGGGCCAGAAGGAAGACAAGGTGGGAGAGGGGCCTAGCTTAGTCTAGATATGGAAAGGGCAGGTACCTGTTTGGCCAACAGGCTGCCCTCGTAGGTACGATGGAGTGTCTTTGCTGGACCCAATTTTGGCGAGGGAAAATGGTTCCCCCTTGGCTTGTAAAAGGTTAATAAAAAGTGCGGCCTGTTAAAACACAAATTTGTTTCCCTGTCTTCTTTTGGGGTGCAGTGACAAAGTAAGACTTGAAGCTAGTAGATCTGCATTCAAGTCCTGATTCTACCACAAAATTCCTAGAAGGGTTTGAACCAGTCATCGGTTCTCGACTTCAGTTTCCCATTCAAATGAGAATAATAATCCTGGCCTACCTACCTCGTGTGTGGATTTTGTGAAGATTAAAAATATAACCATTGCGTCGTGCTTTACACATATGAAGTGCTACATTCAATTTTAAAATCATATTCTTATCTCTTGTCTCCCTGTCATAAATTTTGAATCAAGTTCTGGAGCTCCTATAGGTACTATATATACGCACACGCTACTTGAAATAAGTATTTTACTCATCAGATTGTAATCTATAATAAGAGACAATTCTTGTAGATTTTAGTGGGGAGCCTTGAGCTTGGGGGCACGGAATAATTATAATTCTCCTTCCATCCATCTCATCAGGCCTGTTCCTCCCACATCTAACTAAAAGTCTCCTGCTATGCTGTACTAAAATCCCTCTTCATAAACATCCGCGCCTCAATTTTACATGTGCATTTGAACAAAAGAGCTCAACAGCCTGAGTTCATGTTGAAAAACTCTATCCATGAGGCCAGTTAATACAAAACCATAGAAGACATGAGCAGTGTCGACTTAATAATTTTGTTGCTAAGATTTTGTAGTATGAGCTAGGGCCGCTTTTAGACGATCACGCTGTGCGCTCACGCGGGGTTTCAAAAACCCCGCGAGGAGAGATTACACGTGACGCCGCTGGCAATCGCGCCTGATACGGCACCGTGCATTCTTTTCAAGCTGCGAATAACCTACCTCGATCAGGCTCCCGGTCAGTTCGCGGCTTGAAAACAATGCGCGGCGCATATCAGGCGCGTGATTGCCAGCGGTGTCACGTGTAATCTCTCCTCGTGGGGTCTTTGAAACCCCGCGCGCGCGCACAGCATGATAGTCTAAAAGTGGCCTAGGACTGTTGCTTTATTCTTTTTTGCTGGAATTTGGATGTACAGAGTTTGCGGTAACATGACCTATCTCCCATTCTGATCACTTAACATCCCTGAGGCAGCTATAGTAATTGCTGACATGGAAATGACTGTGACCAGTCTGGTATCCAATATTTTTGCTATTTTGCACCATTCTCTTTCCACACCATCTCCTGTTCTGTACATCCGTCTCATTGCAGCTGATTCTCTGTCACCTCAACTGTTCCCCCCAACTCCATGCAGTTGCCTCCATGATGCTTGATCTTACTCTGCCCATGTTTCCATGCCACTTGGTACCTCTTCTCTCCTGGACAAACTGTACTTCTCAGCTGAGTTATTCCCTTCCCTCCAGGACATTCCTCTGCTCTTCCTTGTAGATGAAAGCTGGATGTCTCCTCCCTTTTTCTCGCTGCTTTTACAGGAGTCCATTCTCATCTAAACTATGAAAACTCCAAACACCCCTCTACAAACAACTGTTAAAGAGGAAAGGAAAATCCATAGAGCCAGCAATTCCATTCCTATGACCAACTTGTTCTCTTTAAACCGTTGGCCATAGTTTGGTTTACGGCATGGCTCTTTAATGGGACGTTCTTCTCAATCCAACTTATTCATTTATGTTTTTCAAAGGGAATCTCCTAATCATAATTCTCGTGAGCTACTTTGGAGAAAAGCTTCATCGACCAAAGATAATTGGAGCAGGATGCATAATAATGTCATTTGGAACGTTCCTGATTGCGATGCCCCAGTTCTTTATGGGACGGTAAGCACAACAGGTCAATTTTCTACAGTTCAGAAACAAATGCATAGAATTTCCACTTTGGTCATGAACACTAGGAACCCACTTTTAAAATGACATTTCATTGGCAGTGACTGCAAGGACACTGATGGGAATGGACAGCACTGTGGTTGCTATAATCACTTACTAATTAATCATCTAAGGTAGGATCATCATCCATCCAGGTGCACACGTGGGTTGTATGTGTGCATTTGCTGTGTGCTGAAGTGCGGCTCAAGGCTTAAGTAGGCATGGATCTTCTTTCCTGGAGAGAGTCAAAGTGTTAATAAACATGCAGCTACACTTCCCGGGAAGAGGGGCATCCCCAGCCAAATTGGGTTGGGGAACAGAATAAGCATTCCCTCTGATCAACCAGGCCAGGGAGGAGGGTCCAGAAGAGACATGAATCCAGCTGGCCCAGCACTGCAGCTGGCTCCCCACCCCCCACCATGACGGGCAGCCATGGCTGCCAATAATGGGATGGCAGTGTTAGCATATGCGCGCGCCTGAGATGACTTGCTAAGGCCCACGTTGGGCCCGGACTGTGGGCCTGGTTCCTTCTGGGCCCACAATTCCTGGGCAGCTGCCTACCCGGAAAGGGCCTGTAGCGAGCCCACATCTGGCAGCCCACTAACAGATGCATGGGTAAAGCTCTGGCCCAGATGGCCCCTCCCAGGCAGCATCACATATATTAACACCCATTGTTGTTCATCACCCACTTCTCTCACTTGAACATGCAATGAAACTCCCAGAGCCGAACACAGCCCTTCTGCATGGTCAGCACGTAAGTGTGTCCTGACTAGAACTAAAACAGGTAGTGCATTTGATGCCCAAGGGTAATACCCACATTTTGGGGAGTTTATCAGGTGCCTGACTGGTAACTGGGCACCCAATTATCTTGAAATACCATTAGCAAGTTACCGTTTTACCAGTCGGTAAATGGTAAATTGGTATCAAAACTCAGAAAAAATCAGGAGATTTTTTAGTTACCAATTAGGTACCAATTAGTGCCTGATGTTACTGGGTCAAATTGAGTACCGCAGTTCCAACGGGTATGCCCATTTTTCCGTGTACTTCTTTCCGCCCTAGTTCTGACCATTCGGAAGTGTGCCCCAGGTGCATTCCATGTTCGCACATCACAGGCAGCAGCTGCTGCTGACCAAGTTATACCGCACAACAATGTCTCATCCTGTGAAGGAAAATTTGATACCCACTTAAGTCTATTACAGCACTAATAGTGCTGTATTCGGCTGTATTTGGTGAAGGTGCAAGCCTCTGTCGCACCTGGATGAATGAGTACAACTCCACTATTTCTTACCAATAGAGCTGAAACAGGTACAAAAAACCCCACAAGTAAACTCATTGAATGTTCACTACCCAAATCTGAAATGGTGGGTGAGGTGATGAGTGATATCCATTTATACTCTGTTTTAGTTATCGTGTTTTGGGGGGTTTAGTTGTTGTGACACATATTTTGATTGATTGATTGATTGATTATTATGATATAATATCTGCACTATTATGTGACAGCCAGTGTGGTGTACTGGATAAGATGCTGGATGGAAGCCAGGGTTTGAATCCTGCTGTAGCCATGAGCTCACTGGATGGCCTTGGGCAAGTCACAGCCTCTCAGCCTAGAGAGCCAGTGTAGTGGAGTGGAGAAGGTGCTGGAGTGGCCTCAGTTCCACATCTGTAAAATGGGAATGTGTGTGTGTCTATCTTTCCCTGTGTTCCCCTCACTCTTGTCCATCTTAGATTGTAAGCCTACCGGGCAGGGAATCTGTCTCCAAAATCTCTGACTGTAGAGCACTGCATATGCCTAGTAGTGCTATAGAAATAATTTGTAATAATTGCTGAAAAGGGTGTAACCAAAATACTGAAATAACCAAGATCCCCCCTCCTCCCAAAACAACCAAAGTGAAAAACCAGAAACTCCCCCAAACCCCAATTGGAATACCTGAAAAACTGGAGTATTCATTTCCATCACTGATATTGTTTGGGTTCTCGAAGGGCTATCCAAAAGTGCAGATAATACGATAGACGAATGATAGACTTACATGGATACGTAGATCCTGTTTCAGCTCTATTTATCAATGTAACTGATAAAATAATGGAAAAACAAATTCCTTCAAACTAGGCATTTTCTCTATTATCCAGTACTCGAAAAATTGTAGCCTGATAGGAAGCCCTTGTCTTTCAGTGGGCTTTGGGCTAGACTCTCTCTTGCTATATGATTACCTGAGTTTCATAGCACAAATACTCAACAAAAGTATTTTAAAAATAAATAAAAGTAAATATAATGTTGTTGTGTTAACTACAATGTGCTATCATTACATAGCACCTGTTAGCCAAAGCTGGGGTACTGTGGTTCACTTCGGGCAGTCCATTTTAAAGATGATATAGATAAATTTGAAAAGGATTCAGAGTTGAGCGACAAAGATAAAGGACCTAGAATGTTAGACATGAGAAAATGTTGAAAGAACTGGGTATGTTCCACCTACAGAAAAGGAAGGTTAAAGGAGGGCAAGATCACTTTTAAAAATCTGCCATAAAGAAGCTGGAGAAATGTTGTTCTCCATTGACACAAGAGGCAATGGAAGGCAGATCTAGGTTCAGTATTACGGAAGCCACCTAATGGTAAATGAGATGGGCAATGGAATAACTTGCCTAGTGACATTGGGTAAAACCAAATGTGCTAGCGGCAGGGCAGCTCCCCAGCCCACCTCAGGGTGGAAAAGCACGGCTTCCACCCCTCAGGCCAGCGAGCAGCACAGAACATATCTACCTGCGACCCTTGCAGCTGGAGAGCCATCCCACTCCCCCCGCCCGCCACCTCCCACCCCAAGTAGGGTGGGGGAAACACAACAAATGGACGGGCAGGCAGCCCTTCCCCCACCATAATGTGCAGCCATGGCAGCCCCTGCCTCATGCCAGGGATAGGTGAGGCTGAACAAATGTGCAGTCCCATAAGGCTGGCCATAGGCCCAGAATGCACCTCAGAGATTTTTCTGAGGATGCATCCCAGGCCAGCCGCCTACCCGCCCTGGGGAAGTAGCAGACCCACATCTGGCGGTGCCAACGCAGGCCATTTGTTTGTTTTTACCCATTGTGGAAATATCTCCTCCTTTAAATATCTAACTGATGTTTTAGGTAGAGTAGGTCCTGTCTCATTATATTTATTTTTATTTATTTATTTTATAAATTTGTACCCCGCCCCTCCTGCGAACAGCCCGGGGCGGCTTCCAACAATAAAAAAAATACAATAAAATACAATTTAAAATCAACAATAACAATATAAATTATTAAAACAGGGCTCCGGGCCTTCATAATATATAAATAGATAATAAATAATAAATCAGGTGGGGGAGCTAAAAAATCCCCCTTACCCCACCCTCCCGCCCTCCCCAAAGGCCTGTGCGAACAGCCAGGTTTTACAACTTC
>QEPC01009250.1:732817-751085 GCA_003113815.1 Sphenodon punctatus
GCAGCACTGGCCGGCGTCACTTCCTGAAACTCCCCCCACAAAAGCTGGACCAGACGGGACTTCCGTCCCCTCGCGCTCTTCCCCTACTGCCCCTAATCCAACGTCAAAGTCGGTCTGAATCCGAGCGATCTTGTCTGCGAAGTAGTTGACAAACTCCTCACAGCGGGCCTGGGACAAGTCCCCATCCAGGCGGAGGGAGGCCAGACTAACCAGCCCCTGCACCACCCGGAACAGCTGTGCCGGATGTGACTTTGCAGACGCTATGAGGACAGCAAGGAACTCCTTCCTTGCCGTCCTCATAGCCTCAACATAGGACCGCAAATGGGCCCTATGGAGAAGACGGTCGGAGTCAGATCGAGTCCGATGCCAGCGGGTTGTATGGGTTGCACTAGATGACTGTTGAGGTCCCTTCTGGTCCTACAATTCTGTAATTCTATGAAAGATGTTCAACCAGGGCACTAAAAGTGTGCAGTATAGCTTTTATGACCGACAGTGTGTCTTCCAAATATTTGCCACTGGTGGTTTAGTGAACAATCTGTAGACCAAAATAGTAGGAACAAAAAGCAATTTGAGAGTGAATAACTGCAAATGGGATGGTCCATTTGCAGACAGTGAGTGAAAAGGCAAAAGAAAAAAGTAAAGTTCAGTGGGTAGATTATTTTGAAACGTAGCATCTGCACAAATTATTGCTATGCACACATGCATGTGAAGGTACCCACAGGGCGTATTTTCACAATCAGTTCTCCCAGATTAAGAATGCTGGAAAAGCTCCTTAAACTGTTCATCTCAGTTCCTCCCCCCATACCTTTAAAAAGCACCTGAAAACGTATTTTTTTCTAGGTGCTTTTAGGATCCACTGGGGGTGACCTCAATGTACTTTGCCCTCCCTTTTTGCCTGCCCCATTTAAAAAAAATTAATAATTGTTTTAAATTGTTTTGTTTATTGTTTTTAAATTTTTTAGATGGTTTTAATTTTTGTGACGCGCTCCAAGGCAGGGGGGCGCAATATAAATAGAATTCTTCTTCTTCTCCTTCTTCTTCTCCTTCTTCTTCTTCTTCTTCTTCTTCTTCTTCTTCTACTACTACTACTACTACTACTACTACTACAGCCCTGTTAGTCTCACAATTAAGTTATGGGCTGTTTTTACACGGACGCCCCCCCTCCCGCTCGGTGTTCAGGCAGGTGTGCGGGGGGAGGCGTCCGTGTAAATGGTTGGCGGGGATGGATGGGTGGGGGTGCGCGCTCCTGCGCAACACCCACCTCCACCCATCATACGCCCACCTCTGCCCACGGAACCCTCCGGAAAACCAAAGGAGGCTCTGTGGGTGGAGGTGGGTGTGTGTCCATGTAAAGGGACACCCACCCACCTCAGCAAAACACCCATCCCCTCACCCACCCCCATTCGTGTAAAAACGGCCATGGTTAACGAGTTGATTGTACCACTTGCCAGGTGTACAGTTCAAGTGTGATTGTTGATAGCTGTTTGGATACATTCTTAATTAGGAATCAGATGCATCAAGACGGGCCAGCTATATTTAAGTACTTGCTAAACCTCTCATCCAAAGAAGGAATTCTCACAATAGCAACATTTGTTTGGCAATGGTTAGCTGGGGGGAAAAGGCTGGTAATAAGACTGGCTTAAAGAGACTGTCCTGTATGTAATTACTCAGAGGAGGTATCTGCTTTGCCTCTCTAGAAATAATTGACTTATGATTATCATATAGGATGCATATATGTTATTCAGAATGATTGATTTATAGTTATTATTACAATGTTGAAATATTGGTATATTTTGTTATGTTTTATGGTTTTCTAGCATCTGATTTTATTTATTTATTATTTTATCAGCTATGACGAAAGCCCATGCTGTAATAAACAATACACTACTCTGGAATAACTTTCACTGGTTGAAGTAGCTCATGAGTACATACAGAGATTATATACCTGAAACCTTAGGGGCATGGTTGGGCATATGCTTATCCCCAAAGAGGGGGAAACATGTATTTATTTTCTTTGGTAAATAACATTGGGGGGGAAAGTAAAGAAAATGTTAATTTTTGTACAGCTATAGGTATGAGATATTTTATTCCTCCTCCAATTCTACTGTCAGCATCTCCCCATGTCTACAGGATAAAAACCAAATACCCATCTCTGTCTTGGAACGATCTCAGGCAAAAATAAATTCAGGTAAGAATACTCCAATTATTAATGCATAATATATACATTCACATACCCTTGGACTCGAATGGCCATCGTATATTTGCTTTGTATATATAATACACACACACACACACACACACACACACACACACCCATATATATATATAGTCTCTATCCTTGAGTGCAGTGAGCTCGCACACACTCTAAATATAGGACCACGATAAAAAAATACCAAAAGATGTTGACCTGTATCACTCAAAATCATGCGTAAACCATGAAATCTGCGTTGTTTCAATACAGAAAAAGAGGCATCATGCGAAACAGCAATGAGGAGAAATGTGTCGAGTACGAGTAAGGGGTGACAGGATGGGGACTGCAGAAAGATTTGGGTGTACAAAAGAGATGCAAGGAAAGACTATGGAGACCGAATGCACAGTTGGGTGGGTGCTCTTGGAAGGGGAAGTGTGTGGATCATGGATCTGGCCTGCAGATCGAGTTCTCCACTTGAGCCTCCAGCCCCATTTCCCCCCATTTTCCTTCTGAGCTCACTGCAATCAAGGATAGAGGCTGGATCAGAGGGCCAGATCCAGCAACTGGAAAGTGGCCAAGTGACCAGGTGAAAACCAGGCTGCATTTGACCCGTCTTGGGCTAGAAATTCTCCAGTATAGCTGAGCTGAACCAATGGGAAAAGCAAAACATTTGCCAGTTCTCAGTCTTGGGACCAGCCAGATGCTGGGACAATCCGCATCAAAAGTTACAATAGCCCAATGTGCTGACTTATTCTCTCATTTAGCTAGGAATAGCTGGAGCATAGAAACAGCTTGGTCACACATCATTCTCCTATGCCGGGATCTAGTTTAGCAGTGGGATAGCAGCAGCACCCACTATGACAGATAAATGCCTCCCATCCTGAGGATTCCCCCAAGTGTGAGTCTTCAAGAGGATGGTTCCTTTAACTTTGCACAACCACTTTGTGTGTTGCTTGTCTAACCCTCAGGATCTGGAAAAACCTAAAAGTCACTGAAAGTCAATTTGATTTAAACCTCTAAATGTCTTCTTGATCTCTCTTGAAAAATAGGCCTTAGGTTCCTAAATCACTTGGGTGCTTTGGAAATTTTGTTGCCCTCTATCTGGCAAAGCATACAGTGTGGAAATGGTTTATATTTCCCTTCTAATGATGGCCCGGATGGGGTTTGTTTTATCATAAACATACAGACTCCATCCTGCTTGCTCCCCCAGTTGCTAATCAGCACAAGCTGTTTTTGCAGGAGTAAAGGTGGAGCTTGAGCCCAGCGTGTTCAATGTCAAAATGTCACTCACAATCCATTGGGTTCTTGCATGTGTGTTTTGTCCAGGATGTGAAAAAGAAGCTGGAACTTCCATGTGGATCTACATTTTGCTGGGTAATCTTCTGCGCGGAATAGGAGAGACCCCTATCCAGCCTTTGGGAATTGCATACATTGATGATTATGCCGGCGAGGAGAGTGCTGCTTTCTACATTGGTAAAGGAAAAGAAATACTTTCCTTTCCATTTCTCCATCAATCTGAGTTATATTATGTCAAAAGTTCCCAAATGGGTCAAACCTTGCAAAGTTGAATTGTGGATTGATAGGTGATATAGTCTGCATTTCTCTGTTGCAGTCTAGGGTCACGGGAATATATTTAAATCTCAAAATGGGGTCACACAGGCAAAGTTTGGGAATCTAATGTTTTAAGTAAAAGAATGAGTGTCACTTAATTTACCCAGATTGTTGTTTTTTTTGTTTAATCCAGGATGCGAAAGCCTCCTCAGCCTCTCTTCCTTGTTCAGCTATAATCCTGGCTTGTAGGTTCAAACTCATGTAGTCTTCCTTCCACATCTTTCCTTTCATTTCAAACCCAGTCTTTCCATGTTAGCCCCTGCATCTACCTCAGCATCCAAATCTCTACTTCCTAGCAAAGTAATTCCCTTTTTATGGACTTGTTTACGCTTGGGTGTATTTCCTATTTTCTCTAGTAAATTCACTTCTTCTGCACTAAGTACTCTGAATCCTACTCCTTGCTCATCTTCCACTCTGATGTCCTTGTGTTGCCATTGATCCAAAATATTTCAACTGTTATTTAAGACTTTATCTTTCTAGACTACAGGCATCTGGCCCAGTGAGCTACTATCTGGAGTAGGGCTAAACTGAGTGAATAGTAAATTTTTTATACGCGAGTATTTCTGAGAACTGGCTCAGAGTGTTCGGCGTTGGTACTCATTGAAATGCTTGGTAAAATAAAATCGAGTACTGGGAATTTTCCGAGTACTGAGTACCAGTACCCTTATATAAGGGCAGGAAAAGTCCCATATGTTGCTGATTCAAGGATTTTCTGAGAACCAAGTACCGGCTGATTCCTCGGTTACTCGGTACTAGGTAAAAGCGAGTAAAATACTGATACTCGGTAAAAACCAAGTTATTTTGAATACCAAGTTTCAGCACTAATTTGTGTGTGTGTGTGTACATACACACGGAGGGATGTAGATTTGTAGACGCATCTGTCCGGAGGGATATAGCAGCATCTGTCTTGCTCCTACAAGATGTGCAACACTCTGGCCCTCATCATCACTGATGGAACTAGGCACCTGTTTAAGTGCTATGCATGATCAGGGCTAGCACAGTCAGTCCCTTGTAAGACAGAGCAAAAGCAGGCACTGTGCCTCACCTGGTCCGCTTACGGCGAAGCATGGATATTGAATCAGGGACAGACAGCAAGGAGGGGGCTAGTGCTGCAAATGTAAATAGGGAGTGGTTCTTTACCTCTTCTCATAATCCTAAAACAGGGGTGGCCAAACTTCTGGGCATGTGATCCACTTGATCCTGGTGTCAACCACTGGTGGTCTACCAGGACTTCTCCCACTGGCTTCTGGCTCTAAGGCCTCTCGGCAACTGGTCTCAGGAGTGGAGAGAGGAACATTTGCTGTTAGAGAGCGTTTCCCCCACCGCACTGAAGGGACTCTCCCCTCCCCACATCATGATCTACTGGAGGCTAGCAGTGGGAGCATGGAATTCACCACTATATGGGGTCGTGTTGCCTGCTGACCATGCGGAGGGACTGTGCTGGGGTATGTGTGTGTTGGGGGTAGGTAGGGTGAAATGTTTGCTTTCGCGTACTTCTCAATCTGCATAGGTTATCATCTACCTGTTAACTATCTTTACCTTGCCTGAACAAGGGCCCTGTGGGGCCTGAAAGCTTGCATATTCTCAGCAATAGAAGTTGGTCCAATCCACTGCCCGAATTACAGGGGACCCAGGTTGGCCGACTCCCCTACCTTTTTTGACGGCCCCCGTAGCTACTGTCTTTAGAAAGCTACCGAGGGGGCATGATTTCAATGAGGGTCCCCCTACCTTTTTCCTCGTAATTCGAGCCTGTCCTGGACTATTTTAACTCTTACATTTGAGAACATCACAACAACCACCCACTCTCTCTGGACTACTATACGAGCAAGAGAGAGTGGGCAATAAGCAATTCCACCTCCATGTAATTGAGCACTTGGTGCCCACATAAGTCTATCGTGGTACTGGAAACAGTTGGACAAATGAAGGTTGCGGACTAATAGTTATTTTTCACTCAGATAAATGACACGTGTCTTCTGTTTCTTCTCCAGGTTGCGTACAGACGGTTGCAGTCATAGGTCCAATATTTGGCTTTCTTCTTGGGTCCTTGTGTGCCAAACTGTATGTTGACATTGGCTTTGTCGACTTGGGTAAGTGAGAAAAACTGCTTTTAAAAACATACTTTCTGTAATACAGGGGTGGAGAAACTCCAGCCCACCACCCGCATCTGGTCTACGACTGGCTTCTGATTGGCCCCATTTCCAGTTCCTGGATCTAGCCCAATGAGGGTGAGGGTATGCATGCAAGGACAGGAGGCAATCAATCCATGGTCCATGATGTGGATCTTACTCTTCCTTCCTCCACCCTGAGTACGCCCCTTAAACATCCCTGTCCCCAACTCTGATGTGACTGGCGGAGCTCAGACTAATTTTCAAAGTGGCCCACGAGAGAAAAACGGTCCCCCGCCCCTGCTGTAACACACGCACAAGCTCAGTCCTTCAAGGGTAAATGGTATGAGTGACATTAAAAAACAGATTTTCATTACTGAAACACTGGAGGGCAGTTGGCTTTGAAAGACTTTAAAGCTGAAAAATCATAGTTCCAAAACAAAAATTCTCTTTTCCTCCCTGGCTTGCTGCGCCACGCGATGCAGTGACTCATGTGCCCAGCGCCCATCAGATGTTCCCGCGGGGTGCAGCAAACAGCTGGATGCTACACAACACGTCTTCAGAAACATTCTGAGGATGCATCACAGGGCAGCCTTACCCCACGTGGTCATGTGGCCAAGCCTCTTCTGCCCCACTGCTCAGCGAGCTCCATGGCAGGGCTGGGAGAGGCAAGCGCTGTCTGTCATCATGTGCTGCTGAGTCACGGCTGGGGGCGGGATTTTGATTGGGATGGGGGTGGGAGGCAGGGTTGGGCACTTGCTCGTGTGGCTGCCCGCCTCAGCTGTTGCAGCAACTCTGCCCGGCTTTCCTGCAACCATCTGCCTGGCACCCTGCGCAAAAGGTATTGGGGGTCAATAGTACTGCAACATTACCAAAATTACAGTACTGGGTGTTGAATTGAACGTTTGGGGTGAATATGACCCCCACTACCTAAGGCGTGTAGTGCTTTCATTTTCCCATTCATTAAAATAAGGGACAAATTTACCCCCAATACTATTTTAGTGAAATTCTCAGTTTTAAAATAAATTACAGCGGGGGGAGGAGTGAACCAGCACAGAATAATTGACCCCATTACTGTTGAGGAATACATGAAATACGCAGTGGTACAGGTTTGCTAAAAAAAAATAAAATATATATATTATTTTTTTTGTACCCGTTTTGGACCGATTTACCCCCAAATCCGTCTGTGGGTTAAAATGGTTATTGGTAATCAAAAACTTTTGTGAACATGAAAAAAGTGGCAATGTATTTTTGGAGGTCGAAAAAACTCAACTCGGAAATGAAGAGTAAAGGAGCTGTTATGTGTGGAGTGGAGCAGTGGGTTTGGTGCTACATCAGCGGAAACTGATACACAGACCCTGTACAGGGAAAAGGCTAAGGAGAACCTTGACACCACCTGCCCCCCTTATCCTCACTTTATCCCCTGTATTTATGTGAACACAGAGGAGGTTGACACGAGTTAGGAAGTACTTACCTCCAGACAAATGCTTTTGTGAACAAGCCCTAAGGGTATGGCAACATGAGACGATAACCTGATTTGGTTAGCCTTAACCCAATTTGGGCACCATTGCCACGTGATGCAGTGGCTTGGATGCCCAGCAGTTGCCAGATGGTCACCCTGCCCTGGGGAGGAACAGGTAGTTGGCTGCTACATGCTATGGTCTCCAAAAAAGGTTGGGGGTGCAGCACGTAGTACAGTTATCCAAAGTGGGGTAAGGCTGCCCAATTCGGGTTACTGGGACGTCGCTCTTGGGCCTGGTGTTTGTGCTGCCCCACAGTGAGGTCTGCCAGCACCAGTAATCAGAGAGCACAGTTATCATTCCTGCTCCACCATGACATGGCCGATGGTGGGTAGAGCAGAGCTGGGCACCTGCCTGTGTGTCTGGCACCTTGGCCCACCGCAGGGTATGGCAAGATGTCCAACAGTGGCCCCTGCCTGGTTTCCCTGCAGGAGGTGGACCATGTGGCCTGCTCTCTTCACTGGTCCCAAAGTGTGGTGGCTGCAGTTACTCTCACTGAAGATTGGTTCCACCTAGCTCATGTGGCTGTACCCTAAAATAGATCTCCAGTGTGGGAGCATCCTCAGAACTTGCTTTGCCCGTGCAACAAAACTTCCAATAAATATGCAACTCTCCATGTTTTCTCCTCAGACAGCATAACAATAACTCATAAGGATTCCCGGTGGGTAGGAGCTTGGTGGCTTGGTTATTTAATTGCTGGTGTGATAAGCATCCTTGCTGCAATCCCATTCTGGTTCTTGCCAAAGCATCTTCCAAGACCAGAAAATAGAAAGGATTCTAGCACTTCCTCTGAGCAGTCCAAGTTCATCATTGAGGATTGCAAGGATCATCACACACCCTACCAAGAACAAATAAAGATACTTGAGATGGCAAAAGGTGAGTACCATAGTTTGCTAAATGATTATTTAGCATTACTCTGTCTTTAGTATTTGTCTTTAACTCAAGTTAGACCATGGCTTACCAGCAACATGGCCCTAAGTAGTGTGAAGAGAAATTCCCACACACCCCAACTCTGCAGTGGGTGCAGGACTGGCTCTTGTCCCGACTGGCCTTAGAAGAAAGCGCAGTGGGGGTAGGGCCTTTTGTGTCAACAGCCTCTTAGGTCGCCCAGTTAGCAAGGATATATTCTCACACCTGACCCTGGTGGCTTCAAAGGATTGAGCCAATGGATGTTTTTACACACACATTTCTCCTGGATGTTTGCTGTTACATCCTGAATTTTCTGTGTGTCTAAATCACTCACCCAGATCTTAAACATCCGGATCTTTGAACTTCTGCATAAAACTTATCCCAGAACTTTTGTGTGTAAAAGGTTCTCCTGGTAAAATGCTTTGCTCCAGGCAGCTGTGGTCACTTGGTTTCCATGGCAGCCAATCACATATACAGCTGCAGCTACTTTAGGCTGCCTCAGGGCAGTGTTTGTGTGAAGAATGCATCCAGGAAGTGCTTCAGGGCAGTGTGTGTGTGAAAAATGCATCCGGAACTTACTTGTGGGCTTGTAAACCCAGAAGATTGAATCATCCGGAACTTTAACATGTGTGTAAAAATGCCATTGACTAATCGAGGGACCTTTCAGTGGGCAGGCAGTCGCGGGGGCAGCCCCACCTCCCTGCAATAAAAGTGCAGTGAGGGCGGGGAGGTTGCACCAGAGCCAGGGTGTGCTGAGTGAACACCCACCAACTCTTGGACTGGACCTGCAGGCTCCTCTGATTTCCTCTAATTTGAGGTTCTGAGAAGACATTTCCCCCCTTGGCACAGATTGGCTTGGTTTGCTGATGGGGTTGGGTTTTTTCTTTTTTTTTTTGCTTTTTCCTTCCTTTCGGTGCTGTGCCCCTCCATTAGCAGTTTGTGCAACCGTTGGGCATATTTAAGTCCCAATAAAGTTTGTTGTATGTTGCAACTTGGTGGTCCAGTGCAAGGGAATTGGTTAAATGGAATACGTTGGAACAAAGACGGAAATTGAATAAGAGAGGAGGGGAGGGGTTCTACTGCTTAGCATATTTATGACCCACGGCTCAATCTCAAACCCTGGGGAGTTTACTAGCTCAGCATTGCTGTGTAGGATATCAGCTGCCCCTAGCAGGTGTCAGAACTGGCACTCCTTCACTTGGGACCCGCCTTAAGGGATGCCAGTGGTTTGGAAAACTAGTACTGGATATGGGGAGAGAGGACAGGGAGAAAACAGCACCGATTTTGGAAAAGCACTGGGGATTTTGTTGTTGATGGTGCTCCCCCAGACTGCTGTTTTGTTAAATAAAAAGTTGCAGCCTTTGTGTCCAACATGGGTGTCTGTTGCCTCTTTCTGCAATGTGGGGACAAACCACTTTTAGCCTGTTGTTGTCTAGAGAGAGGGAGTGCGTGGTTGCTGTGTTGGTCCCAAACGTTAGAGGTGGAGACAAAGTAGTTCATATGTGTTCTCTTTTATTGGGCCAACATCTGTTGGTGAGAAGTGGCAAATTTCAATATTTTACATTGTAGGCTAGAGTGTTGGTCCTGAATGGAGGAGGTGGAGATAAAGTAATTCAGATGTCTCTATTATTGTTGTTGTTTGAATGCAGGGGCGGGCTACTTTGAAAACGAGTACAAGTTGCATGAGCCATGGTGGTGATGAGGAAAGGAGAGGATCCAGATCATGGATCTATGCCACGGATTCATCCTCTGTCCTTGAGTGTGGGTCCTTCAGCTCCACTCCCTTTCTCTGAGTGCACTCTTTCAGGGCTTGAAAGCAGGGACTAGATCTACAGGCCAGATGCAGGAATTGGAAAGGCGTGAATTAAAGAGTGGCTGCAGACTAGAGGTTCCTCACACCTAGTGTATTGGCATCAACTGAGATGAGGATCCCATTGTGTTACTTTGTTAATATTGAGTTAAGTTTTCCCCCTAATATTTAACCATAATATTTAACCATAGACTAATATTTAATCATATGCTGAAATATTACAGGAAACTTTGGTTTATTTGTATTTATTTGTTTATTATTATTGTTTGGGGGGGGTAGTGTTCCTCCTATCCAAAAATGTTATGAATTGAAAATCTTGTGCTTGCAAAGTATACATCAGGGGTGGGGAACATCAGGCCCAGGGGCCAAATGCAACCCACGGCCAGTTTTTATGTGGTCCCTTTTCCTATTCCCTTGTCTGGCTCCTGGATCCATTTCCTACCTCCAAGCACTGAAAAACTGAGCTCAGGGTAAAGATAGGAAGCAGAGATGAGGGCATGTACACAAGCATAGGGGAGAGATCCAAGATCTGGGCCCTTCTCTCTCTGACTCCATCCCTACCCCACACTTCCCTGCAGTCCTTGGAGGTTCTACTAATTTTTAAAGTATCCCCTCGGGAGGAAAAAGGCTCCCCACCCCTGAGATACAGCCTAGTCTCAAATCCAGGATCTTTCAAGAAGTGGAAAATCGGTTTATCTAGCAGATACTAGCGTTGGGCCTACCGGTATATCCGGTATCCGATAATGCCGGTACTGGGCGTACCGGCATTATCGGATTCAACCCGGTATATCTGGTCCGGTTACCGGATTCCCGGTACCGGATTTTTTTTTACATTGCGGCCATTTAAATGAATGGCCGCAATGTAAAAAAAAACCTCACCAAAAACCTCCCCGAGTCCAGGCTGCGCGGGTGGAAGGGGGGACACCCCCCACCCCCCCCGCACACCCTCTGTCTCTTATACACATCTAGATGTGTATAAGAGACAGGCCCAGGTCCCTCCACTGAGCGAGGCCCCCCTCAACGAAGGGGGAAACAAGCTATAAACCCCCCCACCTGATTCATTGATGAAAGCGGAGGGCCCCCGGCGACGCAAGCGCGTTGGGGTGCTAGGCCCACACGGGGCCCAAACGAACCAATCGCACTGGTGGGAGGGTTGCTCCCCGTGGTGTCCGCTGACACTGACCCTCTCGAGGGTAGCTCCAGTCAAGGGCAGGGCCCAGCAACCGGGGACGTCTGGACACAGCAGACCGGGCAGCTGGGGGGGCATACCTACCCATCTTGGGGCCTGGACCCAGGGCAGTATCCCGTGTCGGGGCAGTCTTCAGCACTGGTTGGCAGCTGGCCACTAATGGCATTGCCCCCATTTTACTGGGCACACCCCTTGACCGGGACAGCTCAGGCTGCCCCCATCGGGCAGTATCCCGGGCCGGGCCAAACCAGCATGGGCCAGTTACTGGCACCTCCCCCCGGGGCACCAGTTTATTCAGGAGCTGCCGGGTGGGCACCCCCCCCGACTGGGACAGCGTAGACTACCCCCACGGGGGTGCCTGTCGGTCCCAGGCCCAGTCAAGCCAACGTTGGCCAGATTCAGCCCCCAGGTGCCGGACCCGCTTTGAGCTGGGCTGGGGAGCCCCTTCCCCCTTTTGTTCCACCTAGGCAGGATCCCACGGGGACTGCACAGCAAGCAGAGAATGATACTGAATTACACCAATGCCTCGACCGCATGGAAAGGGCCCTCCAGATCCTGATCCAGCAGCGTGATCAAGCAACAACAGGCCAATCAACGGCAGGACCCCCTCCTTTACCATCCCACACAGCAGGTGAGGCAGGTACTCAGGCAAGGGGAATTAACCCCGGGTACGGGCCCGGGCAGCAACAATTCAATCAGGCCGTAGCTGCAGGGAGTCAGGTAACAGTGGGGATGCCATTGGACCCTCGCCAGACCCAAGGAGGAGCTAGGGGGCCGACCCAACTAGTGTGGTGGGGTGGGACATGGGTGCCTATGGCCCTCCCCCCCTCCCCCCAAGGGCTGACCTGCCCAGCAACCACTGTGGGGGTTTCTCCCCAGCATGGCAGCATGCCGGCAGGCTTGCCACTTGCAGGTCAGGCTATGCAGGTATGGACCCCCCCGGGTGCCCCTGTACAACTACAGGGCGCTGTACCGATGTGGAACCCCTTCCCAACAGCTACCTCGCAGCAGCTACCTCCCGAGGGTGGTACTTACACAGCAGTATCCGATCCAATTGGAGGACATTTGCTGCCAGCCACCAAGGAGCGAATTTGGAGGGGAGAATATATCGATTTATTTGCCCTGCTGTTCTGCGATCCAATTATGGATGTCGTGGAACAGCAGGACAAAAAAGAAAAGGAACGGTTCAAGCGACCAAAGGCCGATTGCAATTGGAGAAACTGGACCGCTGCCTTTTCTATATATATGGGGGTCATGATACAGGCCTACCCAGCAAGGGCTGCTGATCTGTTGAAATACGCCGATATTGTTCGGCGAGCATATGAGGCTGGACCAGCTGGAGCGTGGCTTCGTTACGATGAAGCCTTCTGCCACAGAGCGGCCTATACCCCAGGTTTGAGATGGGACCTGCATGCCCACGAACTCTGGCTCAATTGTATGAGCGGGGTGGGTAATGCACCCAGGTCTGACAGTGGCCATCTGCTGGCAAAAGGGGGAGCCTCTTCGGCTACTGAGTCCTTTCATGAGGACGAAAAAAAGGGGACAGGTACGTCAACAGCCCAATGTTGGGAAGTTGGCCGCTTCGGGAGATGTTCCCGTACGACATGCAAATTTCGCCACGCATGTTCCACGTGTTCAGGACTACACACGAACTCAGCATGTACGCAAGGTAAGCCCGGCTCAAAAGGAAGATCTTTCTGCGGGTCAACCGGAAAAGGTACCCCCAGTCCTAGCACCAGGGGGTCTACAGGCAAAAGCCCCAACACCGGTTTTTTCATTTCCTTCATTTTCATTTAATTTATATCCCGCACTCCTTCGAAAACGACTCAAGGCGGCTCACAAAAGAAATACAATCCTGGGTGTATTCCCACACAGGGGACCCAGCTCAATACAGTATACACAAATTAACATAATATCCTAATACATTNTTTTTTTGGAAACCGGAATCCGGTAAATCCGGTATCCGGTATTGGCCTGGGGTCCCACCTCTAGCAGATACCATGTAGGTAATATCTGCAAAATATTGTTGCTATCGATTTCCACTATTGGAGGCACCTGAATCAAAGAAGGAGAGACATTAGTACAACTGATCAAGATATTTCCTGAAAGCGCTGGGATTGATCGGTCTCCATTGTGTTATTAATGATGGGTTTCATTCCATTCATTCTCCCTTTTTCCTAACATCCAGCATTTTGTATTGCAGATTTCCTGCCTTCGCTGAAGAGCCTCCTGGGAAATCCAGTGTACTTTTTATATTTGTGCTCAAGTATCATTCAGTTCAATTCTTTAATTGGCATGGTGACATATAAACCAAAGTATATCGAGCAACAGTACGGGCAGTCCTCTTCAAAAACAAATTTTGTCATAGGTAGGTAATCTGAGTAGAGAAGATGCAATGAACTTAGATGGTCACTTGGATAGACATTGAAAACACTTGTTAAAACACTGTATAATTCTAATAATTGTGTTTAGCATTTGGCTGGAGTTAGTGTGATAGTTTATGACAGACAAGCATCTTAGTGTTTGTCACATTGAGTACTTTTAGATGGATGCAGGGCTGGCCAACCCCAGAGCTGCTCTGGAGTACATTCCCGTGCCCAGCTTCACCTGGGTCAGGTTGAAACGGACCCAGTGACTGCCCCATCCGATGGTTTGCCCGCATGATAGAGTTGTGGATGGGTTGTCTGACACCCTAGGTTTCTGTCTATGGAAATGTCTATTGCCTGACACACTAGGTTTCCGCTGTGGCATTGCCCGAGTCACCTGCTCCACTTCTGCTCCGCCTCAACATCTGGCAGCCCGGCCTTAGATGGATGGGTCACCTGGGGGTGAAGTGGAGCAGAAGTGGGGCTCCTGTTCATCTGTTTACACCTATTGATAAATTTGGCTCCTTGAAGAAAACCACCATGGTTCATGTCATTGGGTCACTACCTCCTAATCCTCAAAATCCCTCTCTGTGCCTTCCGATCAAGTTGCACTTTTGTTGTAACATCTGTATGAAATTCATCTATCTTATAATACTGAGATTAAAGAACTACTGTCAGACATAGGGTGAAAACAAATGAGACAAGGACGAGCCAGATCTCTGCCCCAGGAAGAGTCACTGCAACTGCCACAATTTGGGTTGCTGGGGAGGGCAGTCCAAACAAGCAGACCCCTCCACCCACGGGGAATCTGGGCAGGGGGGCTGCGATCACAAGTCCCTCCACACCAGGGGTCAGCTGAGGAACTGTCCACATGGGACAGGACTCCTGGACCCCTACTGCGCAGCAGGATCGGCCCCCCTGGAGGAGCTGCCACGTAACAGCTGATCAGGGGACCAGGAGGAGTGCACTCACTCTGGACACAAAACAGCTGAATGGGGAGGAGACCCCTCTCTCTGATCAGCTGTTTCGCAGCCAGGGTGAACATGCTTCTCTGCCCTCTCCCATCAGCTTTTTGGCAGCTGGGGTGAGCATGCTCCCTGGGCCAACCAAAGAGGAGGTGACCTTATGGCATTAGCCCAGCTGGGGCAGCAGTAGTCTGTGCTGCGTTACTGGCCTTCTCCAGCCTACACATACCCTAGCAGCCCGGCGCCGCCCCAAGGTGGACGTGGGTGAATATCTGGCGGCCACCAAGTTGATGGGCAGCAGGTGACTCGTGCGCTATTGTGGTCTACCGTCTCATTTGTTTTCACCCACAGTCTGTGAATTAACATGCTGGTGCAGGGTGGGGCAGTAGACATTATAAAAACGATAAGTCATGTCATTAGAAAAAAGTGTGGTTTGGTTTCCGGTTAGATCAGGATTTGTCCGCCCTGGAATATCAACTGGATAAGCATCTCTCCGTGATGCTGGGAGCATCGTGCAAGTTACCTCGGCGCAGGGGGTCAGACTAGCTGACCCCTGAGGTCCTGTTCACCCTAGAGATTCTGTGATTCAACTTACATCAGATCAATAAAGGAATGCAAAACTGGGCAAATAAAAAAACCAACATTTTTTTGGAAACATCTGTAGGGTGGTGAATTTTGTGCTGGCCAGCTGGAGGCTTGAAATCAATGACTGAGGTTCAATAACACTATTGGATGTCAAAGTGGTTGGCTCCTGTAGATTACAGGGAGGGCTGTCTTTGTTCCATCTGTATTTCAAGACAACCAGCAACTGCGCAGCAACAAGAGTATACCTATGCTGAAAGACTGCAGTGATCCATTGTACAATGTTAATTCCTCGAAGATACAGGCTGGAATTTCCTGGCGCTAGACCCATGAAAGGGTAGAGAAATCCTCAAGTAAAGTTTATAGTGAGGAAAAAAACAACACTCCAAAGAGTGCATACAATACAATACAGTGGCTTTCATTGTACTTAAAGATTTTCTGAGTGCTAAGCTTTGAGCTATGTGTGAAATGATTTAGGATTAGCGTTAATTTGATTTCTCAAAACATAGGAACTGTGCTGTGCAAAGACTATGCGACTCGGGTGTGATGGAAAGAATTCTCGTTTTATTTCTTTTGCGACATCAAAATAGAGGCCATTAAAGTACTAAAAACTTTGCAATTATTTTTTCACATTCCCCCCCCACCCAAAAAAAATATTTTCCCCCTAGTATTTTTAGATTCTCCTGCTTCGTAAGCCATTCCCCTCTACCCGCCAGTCTCCGATGCTGCCTCATACACCTGGAACTCCCTCCCATCCTTCAGGGCTCTCCTTGAAACCTACTCTTCTGGCAGCCTTATCTAGCCCTTTGTCCACGCAGATTGCTCATTTATGCTTCTCCTTATAGTGTCTCATTCCTCAAGGTCCCCCTTCTCCCCTTGTGACTAAACTAAGTTTGCTCACCTGCATCTTAAATTATCTGTATCTTTATCTCTCCCTATGTTCCCCTTGTCTTCCCTCCTTTTGCCTCCGCTCGCCCCCCCCGTGGGGGGGGTGGCAGGCGCGAGGCCGTTTGCTGCACCTGACATTGACTGGGAGGCGGGACCTCTGTCGGGCCCGTGCCACGGGACTGCACTCAGGCCCGCACGTGGGAAAGAAAAGGCAGCGGCACTCCGAAATCTCGGCCAGGGTTGCTAGGCAACCCTGGCCAGTAGGGATAGGCTGTAAGCCGGTCACGTGGCCCCTCCTCGGTAGGCGGGACCCACGAGCCGGCAACTGTTCCGAGCTCCAGCCCCACTTGAGGCTGGAGCATTCGTTTAAGCAGCAGCAGCCTTAGCAGCGGGGAGCTCTTCCAGTGAACAAGGGAGTCCCCGGCTGAGGTGAAGAAGTATTAGCAAGGCAGTCACCATGGGTAAGAGCAGAAAGGGCGCCACTGCAGTGGCCAAAAAGAGGCGGCGTGAGGCCGCTGAACCTCAACCCCCAGAGGATGAGGGGGCAACTCAGTTCGGGGAGGGGCAGCCGGGGGGGCTCGAGGACATCGCCCCCCCTCCATGGTTATCAGGTACCCCCTGTAGGGTTGGGGGAGGCCCCCCAAGGGGGCACTATTGAAGGCCCAGCTCAAGGGGAAAACCATCCCCCGATAGGGGAGAGGATGGCGAGCTGCGAGGCCTTGCTTCAGCAGCTCGTGGCGGACGCTGAGCCCCTGGTCCCACCCCCTCCCCCTTCAGCTGGTGAGTGCCCAGGTCCCTCCACTGACCGGGGCCCCCCTCAGCGAAGGGGGAAATGACCTATAAACCCCCCCGCCTGATTCATTGAGGAAACCGGAGGACCCCCGGTGACGCAAGCGTGTCGGGGTGCTAGGCCTGCACGGGGCCCAAATGAACCAATCGCACCGGTGGGATGGTTGCTTCCCGTGGTGTCTGCTGACACTGACCCTCTCGAGGGTAGCTCCAGTCGAGGGCAGGGCCCGGCAACCGGGGACATACGGGCACAGCAGACCGGGCAGCTGGGCCAAACCAGCATGGGCCAATTACTGGCCCCTCCCCCCAGGGCACCAGTTTATTCAGGAGCCGCCGGGTGGGCACCCCCCCGATGGGGTCAGCGCAGACTGCCCCCACGGGGGCACCTGTCGGTCCCAGGCCCAGTCAAGCCAACGTTGGCCAGATTCAGCCCCCGGGTGCCGGACCCGCTTTGGGCTGGGCCGGGGAGCCCCTTCCCCCTTTTGTCTCACCTAGGCAGGATCCCGCGGGGACTGCACAGGAAGCGGAGAATGATACTGAATTACACCAATGCCTCGACCGCATGGAAAGGGCCCTCCAGATCCTGATCCAGCAGCGTGATCGAGCAACAACAGGCCAATCAATGGCAGGACCCCCTCCTTTACCGTCCCACGCTGCAGGTGAGGTGGGTACTCAGGCAAGGGGAGTTAGCCCCGGGTACGGGCTCGGGCAGCAACAATCCAATCAGGCCATAGCTGCAGGGAGTCAGGTAACAGTGGGGACCCCATTGGACCCTCGCCAGACCCAAGGAGGAGCTAGGGGGCCGACCCAACTAGTGTGGTGGGGCGGGACATGGGTGCCCATGGCCCTCCCACCCTCCCCCCAATGGCTGATCTGCCCAGCAACCACTGTGGGGGTTTCTCCCCAGCACGGCAGCATGCCGGCAGGCCTGCCACTTGCAGGTCAGGCTATGCAGGTATGGACCCCCCCCGGGTGCCCCTGTACAACTACAGGGCAGTGGACCGAGGTGGAACCCCTTCCCAACAGCTACCTCGCAGCAGCTCCCTCCCGAGGGTGGTACTTACACAGCAGTATCCGATCCAATTGGAGGACATTTGCTGCCAGCCACCAAGGAGCAAATTTGGAGGGGAGAATATATCGATTTATTTGCCCTGCTGTTCAGCGATCCAATTATGGATGTCGCGGAACAGCAGGACAAAAAAGAAAAGGAGCGGTTCAAACGACCTAAGGCCGATCGCAATTGGACAAACTGGACCGCTGCCTTTTCTATATATATGGGGGTCATGATACAGGCCTACCCAGCAAGGGCTGCTGATCTGTTGAAATACGCCGATATTGTTCGG
>QEPC01009250.1:759829-785059 GCA_003113815.1 Sphenodon punctatus
GGTAGGGGGGATATATGGGCTCCAGAGGCAGGGCAGGCAGCTCACAGGTTGGGGCCAGGAGGTGGTGGATTTGGGAGGGGAGGGAACGTCTATAGGGATGGTTCTGGGGCGAGGACGGTATGGTTCTTGGGGGCAGGTGACTCGTCCTCCCAGGGGACCAAGGTACCTGGTGGAGGTTAGGAGGGTCATCCCCCCACCAAGGATGAGGATGGGTCAGGGCCCGTTCTGGCCCCTGGTGGTAGCAGGTTGGCCGGGGGGGGGAGGGAGGTTGTGTGTGGGGGGGAAAGGCCGCAGGGCGAGCAGCCAGGATCTGGGGGCTGGGGTGTGGTGGACGGTAGGGAGGAGGCGGCTATAGGGGTAGTTCTGGGGCGGGGATGGTATGGTCCTTGGGGGCAGGTGGCTCGCGCCCCGAGGGGACCAAGGTGCCTGAGGCAGGTGCAGGTTGCCACCCCCCCTGCTGGGGATGGGGGAAGAGCCAGGCCCAAAGTCCACGGGTGGTGGGTTGATGTTGGTGAATGCGAGGTCCGTAGTCAACAAGGCCCCGATTATCCATGACATGATCTTGGAGGGGGCCGTGGACCTCGCATGCATCACGGAGACCTGGCTGGACGAGTTCGCAGGTCCAACTTTGGCGGACCTTGTTCCGGCCGGGTATGTCATGCAGCATCAGCCCCACACAGGTGGCTGGGGAGGTGGTGTAGCGATTATTTTTAGACATGATTGGCCTGTTAGGAGGTATCCAGTTCAGGAGATGAAGGGTATTGAGGCTCGTCACGTGGGGTTCGATTTGGCTGGTGGCAAGCTAGGGGTGCTGCTGGTATACCAGGCTCCTTCTTGTCCGGCGGCATCCCTGACCGCTCTAGCGGAGCTGGTCTCAGAGGTGGTGTTGGGCTCCTCTAGGACTTTATTCCTGGGGGACCTCAACATCCACACCAATGCCGGCCTTGTTGGGGTGGAGCGGGAATTCATGGCTGCCATGGCAACCATGGATTTGTCCCAGGGGGTTATCTGCCCGACCCACGTGGAGGGACATACCTTGGACCTGATCTTGGACCTGATCTTCAGTTCTGGCCTTGAGGCGGGGGGTCTGGTTGTGCGGGAGGTTACAGCAGTGCCCTTGTCATGGACGGACCATTATCTCCTTCAGGCTGATCTCTCAGCACACACCCCTCAGAAGGAGGAAGGACCAGTTAGGATGGTCCGCCCTTGGTGACTGATGGAACCTCAACGGTTCCAGGAAGTCCTGCGGGAGTTAACTTTGATCCTGGACGGTCACTCAGTCGATGAGCTGGTCCAGTCATGGAATATCTTGCTGGGGGGAGGCCATCGACAGGGTGGCTCTGAGACGCCCTCTGCCTCGGGCTCATCACCACAGGGCCCCCTGGTTCACCAAGGGGCTGTGGTGTATGAAGCAAGTAGGCAGGAGGCTTGAGCGACGCTGGCGGCATACTTTCTCTGACTCCGATCGACTTCTCCATAGGGCCCATCTGCGGTCCTATGTTGAGGCTGTGAGGACAGCAAGGAAGGAGTTCCTTGCTGTCCTCATAGCATCCACGAAGTCACGTCCAGCGGAGCTGTTTTGGGTGGTGCGGGGGTTGGTTAGTCCGGCCTCGCTCCGCCTGGACAGGGACGTGTCCCAGGCCCCCTGTGAGGAATTTGTCAGCTACTTCACGGACAAGATCACTCGGATTCAGAGCAACTTTGCAGCCGGATATGGGGCAGTAGGTAGAGAGCGCGAGATGTTGGAGGCCCCATCTGGTCCATCTTTGTGGGGGGAGTTTCAGGAAGTGATGCCGGCCGATGTGGTGGAGGTTCTGGGGTCTGTGAGGACCGCTTGTTGTGAACTTGATCCATGCCCGTCCTGGCTGGTGAAAGCCTCCAGGGAGACGTTGGGGACGGTGCTGGCGAGGGTAGTGAATGCATCCATGCAGCAGGGGAGGTTGTCACCCAGCCTCAAGGTGGCTGTGGTGCGTCCCCTGCTGAAAAAACCATTGTTGGATGTGGATACCCAGTTACTGACCTGTCTCTATTGAACGGGCAGTGGCACTCCAGCTCCAGGTGCATCTAGACAGCATCGGTTTCCTAGACCCGTTTCAATCTGGGTTCCTCCCTGGCTATGGCACCGAGACGGCGTTGGTGGCCTTGGTCGACGATCTCCACCGGGAGATGAATGCAGGCTGTTCAACATTTCTCATCCTGCTAGATCTCTCAGCCGTTCTTGACACCGTGGACCATGGGCTGTTGTTGAGATGGCTGCGTGACCTGGGGGGCCTGGATGGGACTGTTCTTGAATGGTTCCATTCATTCCTCTCAGGGAGAAGCCAGCGGGTGGTGCTGGGGGAAGAGACATCTTGCCCCCGTGCCTTATCATGCGGCATTCCACAGGGTTCGATTCTGTCTCCGTTATTATTTAATGTTTACATGTAGCCCCTGGGGGAGGTCGTGAGGGGGTTCGGGGTGTGATGTCACCAATATGCTGATGATACTCAGCTGTACCTCTCTTTTTTAGCAGACCCAGACCCTGCTATCTCGGTGCTATCCCCGTGTTTGGAGGCCGTGGCGGATTGGATGTGGCAGAGCAGACTGAAGCTCAACCCCGATAAGACAGAGGTGATGGTAGTGGGGAGAGCGAAGGAAGTGTCAGCCCCCCTTATTGGGGGGGTTCGCCCTCCTATGGCTCAACAGGTCCGGAGTCTGGGGGTGGTGTTGGGCATGGACCTCCGCCTAGAGCGGCAGGTGGAGGCAGTTGCAAAGGCTGCCTTCCACCAGTTGTATCTGGTGCGGAGGCTGCGTCCGTTCGTCTCCGGCCCGGACCTGGCCTCCCTCATCCATGCCTTCGTCACCTCGAGGCTGGACTATTGCAACGTGCTCTACGTGGGGCTTCCCTTGTGTTTGGTTTGGAGGCTGCAGCTAGTGCAGAATGCGGCGGCCCGTCTCCTTTCAGGGACGGGTCGCAGGGAGCAGTGCTCCAGGCTCTGCACTGGTTGCCGATAGCGTACCGAGCCAGATTCAAGGTATTGGTATTGATTTACAAAGCCCTACATGGTCTCGGACCCTCATACCTCAGGTACTATCTTGGACAGCAAGCAATGAATATACACCAGGCAATAACCAACAGTGCTAGGTGCACAGAGGTCTGAAATGGATCTTGAGGGTTGACAGTGGGCCCTCCGTGCCCCGGAGCAGCTCCTTCGGTCTGCCGGGGGTGCCTTCTTGGAGGTCTCCCGCGTTAAGCGGGCGGCCACAATGGAGAGAGCATTCTCGGTGGCCGGGCCATGTCTCTGGAACTCCCTGCCGGAGGAGGCCCGCCTGGCCCCAAGCCTGTTAGTATTTCGGCGAAGATGCAAGACCTGGTTGTTCGCCCGGGCCTTTGGGGAGAGGGGTGGGTAGTTGGTTTTTATTCCCCCATCCCCCCCCCAAAATTTCTTTTTTCTTTTTGTATCCCAGGCCCTGTTTAGGTGTTTTTAATGTTTATATGATATTTTTAAGTATTTTGTATTGTTTTAAATTGTATTTTATGATTGGAAGCCGCCCCGAGCTGTGTTTCAGGAGGGGCGGAGTACAAATTTAATAAATAAATAAATCAATATTTTTGGGCCACTGTCAACCCTCAAAATCCATCTCAGACCTCTGTGCACCTAGCACTGTTGGTTATTGCCTGGTGTATATTCATTGCTTGCTGTCCAAGACAGTACAAGATAGTTGGCTTCAGCCCCCTACCAGCACTGAAGTTGTTTCCGTAAACCATTGTGTATCCTTTCAAATCAGGAAGCCCATGCTTGGCTTCCCTAAACTTGCTTCTATTTTAATGAGTCGAATTGTGGAGATTCATTTTGCTTTTGCTTGGAAAACCTGTTCCATGTCAGAATCACTAGATGTCAGTATTCCTTAAGAGAAGTAAAAAAGATAACACTCTACAAGGGGAAAGAACAGCTGAAATGGGTAGTGGCTTTATTTGCAGATATTACTTGCATTTTTGGGTAGCTCTTTGAATACCCAAATAATATCTGTGACTGAAAGATACTGATGTTTTTAGGGTATTTCTCTTTTTTCCCCTATTTGTTTATTTTGTTTTTCTGGTTGTTTTGATTACATCAATCGTAGTGTTAATATTGATGAAATGACGTAACCAAATACTGAAATGTCTAAAATATCAAAATAACTGAACCAACCCCCCCCCCCCTGAAAAATCAGTCTGAAATAACAAAAATGGATACCTGATGAAGTATGAATGGACATTGGTTGTTACCTGAATGGCTATTTTCTATTTGAGTAGAGAATATTCAATGGATTTATGTTGTTGGGTTTTTTTTAGGGGGTGGGGGGCACTCGTTTCAGTGCTAGGTGAAAAACGTAACGTATTACCAGGGCCAAATCCAGGAAAGTGCAGATTGTCTCACCACACATAATACACTTGAAATGACAGGATGAGTGTGACAAGCATTCTCATAAAATTCAGATCCACAGAGCTTCAATTGCAGGAAGCCCTGGCCTTTGGAGAGATTGCGGCAATTGGGGTGGGTGGGTTGGGTTAGGGAGGGTTTGGGTATGGGTTTTTTTTTTAATTTGGCGGTTTTAGGTTGTTTTAATTGTATTTTAGTTGCTATGTATATTAAAAGGTTGTTAGCCACCCCGAGATGCTTGTGGCAGGAGAGGGCGGCATATAAATTTTAATAATAAATAAATATAAATACATTCAAGACAGGGCCCTCGACAGAGAGTTCATGAATGATATCCGCCGCGAGAAGGATCTCGGTCGATCGACCCTATTGATTCTGTTAGATTTTTCGGCTGCATTTGATACTGTTGACTATGAGATGTTGGTGACGCGCCTGCGGGACAGTGCGGGGGTGGGCGGGACTGTTCTTGAATGGTTCCGCTCATTCCTGACCGGAAGAACTCAATGGGTGGTGCTCGGTGATTGTTTTTCATCTTACCGAGACCTCTTGTGTGGGGTTCCATAGGGTTCTGTTTTGTCCCTCTCCTGTTCAACGTATATATGCAGCCACTCGGCGAGGTGATCAGAGGGTTCGGGGTGAGGTGTCATCAGTACGTGGATGACACCCAACTGTATATCTCTCATTTTCGACTGACCCAGACCCAGCTGTCTCGGTGCTTACCTGGTGTTTGGCAGCTGTGAAGGACTGGATGAGGGCTAACCAACTGCGATTGAATCCTGACAAGACGGAGGTGATAGTACTAGTGGGGAAGTCGGTGGAAGTGACCGCTCCCATGGTTGATGGGATCTGTACTCTGTTGACTTCACAGGTACGGAATCTGGGGGTGCTCCTTGATGCGCAGATCTGCCTGGATCTCCAGGTGGAGGCTGTGGCGAGGAGTGCCTTCTGCCAGTTACATTTGGTGCTGCGGCTGCGGTCGTTGGTTTCGGTTCCTGACCTGGTGTGAGGAAGAGGCGGCACCGCCGCCTCAGGGCGCCCCTCCCCAGCCTCGCAGTGGGCTCCGCCGCGGCACCACAAGCCGCACAGCTCCCGCAGCCGCTACCTGCATCATCGGTTACCCCAGCAATGGGGCCAGCTGATGATACGACGCCCGCATTTCTGGGAATCCCTGGGAGTGTGGGGTCACGTCCGGAGCAATTGCGTCGCTCCTCATGGCTCCGGGCAAAACAGGTAGCAGGGCTACAGCAATAAGAAGCTGGTTCTGGGTCACAGACAGTGCCGGTAATCAAGAGAGAAGCTGGACCCTGACCTTGAGCTAAGTATTCTTGCGTTTGTTGTTGTGAGAGGTTTCTGGGTGTTGACGATGTTTTGGGTTGTGTGTTACTGCAACACAACTGTGTATCCTAATGTCCATTCCTTCCCTATGAGTGTGTGTGGCTGGGTGAAAGGCAGGTGTCTGGAGCGTGCGTGGCTGCCCCCCTGTCCTCGGGAATCGATCCTCTCCCTTCCCCCCGTTGTGAGCATTGTCTGTTCCCTTGCCTTGCCCCTGTGATTCTTGGGTCCCTACCCCTTTTTCCCCACCTCGGTGCACGCATTGATCCCTTGCCCCCCTCCTGGTCTGAAAAGGGGTGTATGAGAGAGAGAATTGGGGAATCCTTAGGCTTTAGTCCGCCTCGTCGCTCTCTGCCCTATGATGATAGGGGCAAGGTCTCTGTGAGACCATATCAGCCCACACACTATCCTGACGTGCACCTTTCTCGTGATAAGAAAGACCAGGGAGCAGGCGCAGTAGGTTGGACTGGGAGTGCGTGGGTGTGGGTGCTTGGTCCTTCTTCCCCCTCCCCCCTGGTAGGAACCCTTTCTCCCCTTCCCCCACTGACACCTGGCCACGATCATCCATGTTTTTATCACCTCTCGACTAGACTACTGTAACGCACTCTACGTGGGCATACCTATGGTGATGACTTGGAAGCTGCTGCTGGTGCAGAATGTGGCGACCTGGCTTTTAGTGGGAATGGGCCTCTGGGAGCACATTACACCAGTGCTCCGGTCTGTGCACTGGTTGCCAATAGTCTTCCGGGCTCAATTCAAAGTGTTGGTTTTGACCTATAAAGCCTTGCACAGTCTGGGCACTGTCTACTTGTGAGATCGCCTCACTCTCCAGGTCCTAGTCTGGCCCCTGCAGTCATCCGGGGGCGCCACACTGGAGGTCCCCCGGTTTTTCCGAGGGGCCATGCAGAATAGGGAGTTCTCGGTGGCCACGCTGTGCCTTTGGAACTCTCTCCCGGTGGGGGCCCATCTGTCCCCAGACCTCTCAGCCTTTTGAATGAGTTGTAAGACTTGGCTGTTCTGTCAGGCATTTGGCGAGGGAGAGGGGTGAGGGGTGGGTGGGGGTTGGTGAGGGAGGGGATTGGTTTTTGTTCTTTCTTTTTTATTGATGTTTTTTTTAATTATGATTATTCTTATTAACAAACATTTATATAGTGCCAGCAGTGTACCTGGCACTTTACAAAGTAATAAAATAGACATGGTCCCTGCCCTTAGGGCTTACAATCTGAGAGACAGGAGCTGGGGGAGAGACATAGGAAGGGGAACAGAGGGAGAGACAAGGGGTCTAACATTCATGAAGATGCGAGGTCTCAGGTGCACGTACTTGACTTGGTTACGATGAGAATGACAGCAGGCAGGTCCATGTTGCAAGGATAAGGGTAAACCGATCGTAGGTATAGGAATAGTGGCTCAGCAGGATAAAGAGTCAGACAGAGCAGAGCGAAAGAGGTGAGTTTTAAGGAGAGATTTGAAGGTATGAAGGGAGGGGGCAAGGCGGATGTGGACAGGGAGGGAGTTCCAGGCATGGGGGGCAGCAAGTGAGAAGGGACGAAGGCGCTTAGGGGAGCAGGGAAGGCGTGGAAGGGTGAGAGAAGGGACAGAGGAGGAGCGAAGTGCACGGGCTGGAGTATGGAGGGCGATAAGTGCAGAGAGGTAGGGGGGAGCAAGGTTGTGAAGAGCTTTATAGGTGAAGACTAGGAGCTTGTGCAGGATTCGTTCAGGAAGGGGAAGCCAGTGAAGCGAAGAGAGGAGGGGCTGCACATGGTCGAAGCGACTGGCGAGGTAGATGACCCTGGCAGCAGAGTTTTGGACAGAGATGAGGGGAGAAAGGTGAGACCGGGGAAGGCCAGTGAGAAGGAGGTTACAGTAATCGAGGCGAGAGATGACCAGAGCATGAACAAGAGTTTTGGCAGACGAGACAGAGAGAAAAGGGCGAATCTTAGCAATGTTATGGAGGGAGAAGCGACAGGATTTAGCAACAGAGTCAATGTAGGGTTTAAAAGAAAGGGGTGAGTCAAAGATGAAGCCTAGGCTACGGGCTTGGGGGACAGGCAGGATGGTGACTCCATCAATAGTTATTGACAGTGAGGAAGGAGAGGAAGGATGAGGGGGGAAGATAAGGAGTTCAGTTTTAGCCATGTTGAGTTTGAGTTGACGTTGAGACATCCAGGTAGAGATGTCAGAGAGACAGTTGATGAGACGAGCTTGAACAGAGGGAGAGAGAGAGGGAGTAGAGAGATAGAGTTGAGTGTCATCAGCATAGAGGTGGTATTGGAAGCCATGGGAGGCAATGAGTTTGCCTAAGGATGAGGTATAGATCGAGAAGAGGAGAGGGCCAAGAACAGAGCCTTGAGGAACACCAACTGAGAGGGGGAAGGAAGAGGAGGCAGAGTTGGAGAGAGACACATTAAAGGAGCGGTCAAAGAGGTAGGAGGAGAACCAGTTATGGACAGAGCCACATTATTATGTTTTATGCTATTTTATTGTGTATTTTTGATGATGTTAGCCGCTTCGGGTTGCCTGTGGTAAGAGTGGTGGGGTATAGTTTTTTTTAAATAAATAAATAATTAAATAAATAATACACTAGAAATACCAACATAGGCAGGACTTATGATCCAATAGGGTCAGCAGTGCAGGGTGTCCTAGCCCCTGAAGGGGATGTTATGTTTAACTGAATATCAAATATTAATTATGGTGACGTTTCTCATTTCTTAAGAGACAAGTCTGTGGGTGTTTTCAAACAAGCGCTACCCTACATGGTCACCCAGGAGCCACAGTGCCGAGCGGCCAGATACGCACTCCTGTGAGCCATGGAGCACGGACTCATGGCCATGCACACAGCAATGTCGGGAAATCCCGAATGCTCCGTCTGGGCCCAGCCAAATGTACGGTGGCTGCTTCTATGGCCGGGGTAGCCACACTGATAGCCTCCTGTTTGAAGTGCTCCCCACTCACTCCACCCGCGTGGGTGCTCTGCAGCAGGGGCACTCAGTGGCTACACCCCCATCACCCTGCTTGTTTAAAAACAGCCACCACGTGTCCATCAAACATTCCTGTGCTAGCAGAGGGGACCACACAACACTTTTGCATGGGAGGTCCAGTTTCCCTGGATGTGGCACTGTGTATAACTCTTACAAATGTAGATTAGAAAGGAAAGGATCATTTGCAATGAAATAGTTATACATAAAGGATATAGGAACAGTTTATGATTTTCTTGGCAGTGTCTGATAAATACTTCTTCCTTTGTGCTTGGTCCTTACATCCCGCTGAGCTCGTGGGTGCTCATGCTTTGGTTCTCTTAATTTTGTACCTGATACTGGGCTACAAGTTGCAGATGCCTTGCTTTGGCTGCACTTGGTGACCTTTTCAAACTAGGGCCCCAGGACCAGGATCTGTGCCTTAAGATAGCACTGCTGCTATCCATTTAAGGCATTACTTGGAACAGAATTTTAAAGCTTATCAAAACCTGGGCAGTTGCACCAGTTTGGAAACAAATGATCCACAGGGTCTAGTTTATGTTGTGGACTTTTAATGCTAAATGTATAGATATATCGTAGGCCAGAGCTTCCCAAACTATGGGTCATGACCTTAAGTGAGGTGGTGCCCTCCGCGGATGAGGGTCACGATCCCAAATGATATTGGATATACTCTGCATGTCTTTATTAGTTAGGGTCACAGGATTATACTGTAGTCTTTAAAAAGGGATAACTCCGGCGAGAGTTTGGGAATCACTGTTCTAGAGGTATGCTTCCCTAGAAATTTGCATAAAATTTCTAGAATGGGCTGCCTAGAACCTATAGATACGGAGAGAGTATTTCCTTCACTTAGAGTTGAATTGAGCAGAGTTTATTATTTGTGAGTATTATTTTCAAGTAGCTCTTCAAGTTCCTGAATAATATTTGTGACCTAAACAAGTATTCCATTTTGAATTTATTTTTTATTTTAATTTTAATTTTAATGTATTTATTGATTGATTTTGTTTGGTTATTTTGAGTATTATTATTATTTGGCCATTTCAGTATTTTGGATATGTCATTTTTGACAATTGCACATGCACCATAGAGCTAATATTACCAAAATGACATAAGCAAAATACTGAACTGATCAAAGCCAATACCCCAAAACCTTGCACTCTAAAATAATAAAAATGGATTCCTGATAGTGCATAAATGGATATTGGGTAAATGGATTTTTTGGGTATTTGTTCCAGCTCTACTTTCAGTCAAAGCTGAGTTTTCTCCTTTGGTTTCAGGTCTCATCAACATTCCCGCAGTGGCTTTTGGAATATTCTCAGGAGGCCTGATCATGAAAAAATTCCGGCTTAATGTTTTGGGAGCTGCAAAGCTCTCCTTGGGATCGTCCTTCTTCGGTTACCTGTTGCTCCTTTCGTTATTTGCGATGGGCTGTGAGAACTCAGATGTGGCCGGCCTGACTGTCTCTTATCAAGGGTATGTCAAAAAGAGCAATTCTTGAAACCTTCTTTAGCAAAATAGCCCAAATATTAGAGTTCCCCTTTTCTTAGTAACTAAGAAAAGCAAGAACTTTTCTTAATAAGCTGATTTGGGGGCTGATCCAAAGCCTTTTGAAGTAGATCAGAGTTTTATGAATTGTATATCTATATTTTTTGCAGAATAAAACAGGTTTCTCATTATGAGCAAGCCCTCTTTTCCGAGTGCAATTTGGGTTGCATATGCTCAAAAACCGAATGGGATCCTATATGTGGGGGAAATGGAATCGCCTATGTGTCAGCTTGCCTTGCTGGTTGTAAAACATCCAATGGCAGTGGAAAAGACACTGTAAGTAACTCTCCTGTTGCAACGTAGGCTACCTGGCTCTTTCCTGGGGCTTATGGTCAGATTCATAGAGCTCTGTTCATAGAATGAGTGCAAGTGTGAGAAGCACTAACCTAAAACACAGAGCCTCAAATGTTGGGGGGACCCCAGCATACGAAGGACTCATAGTGATTGGGAATTGGCTCCAATGCATGGAGCCTATGAGAAAATTAGAAATAATGACATATATGGGCCTGCAATGCAGAAAGACATGATCCCTAAAGGGGATGTTATGCTTAAGGGAACATCAAAAATTTATGGTAACATTCTCCTTTTTCTAATGGGCGAGTTAGTGCACATCCATCAAACATGGCTATGTTCAAAGGGGGCTGCCATTTCACACTGGCTCCCTACGTCCCTGGATGCAGCACTGCCCAATATAGATTGGCCTGCCATTGTTGCTGGCTGTTTATTTATTTATTTTTACAATTTATATGCCGCCCCCTCCTGCCTCACAATATATTAAAACATTTCAAAACATTAAAACATTAAAATAAACCATAATAATTTCAATTAAAACAATGTAAAACCCCATCCCCCCCCAACCCAACCCACCCACCCCATCTCACTCAGGAAAGGCCCGACGGAACAGCCAGGTCTTACATTGTCTGCAGAAAGAGGGCAGGTAGGCAGCCAAGCGGATCTCCAATGGGAGGGAGTTCCACAGCACCACGGAGAACGCCCTCCTCATAGTAGACACCTGGGAACCCCAGGGAACCCCAAGGAGGGTGCCCCCAGCCAACCACAGGGGCCGCTCCAGGACCCGGAGGGTGAGGCGGTCCCGCAGATAGGTGGGGTCCAAGCCATTTAGGGCTTTAAAGGTCAGCACCAACACCTTGAATTGGACCAGGAAACCTACCGGCAGTCAGTACAGAGAGCGAAGCACTGGTGTTATATGCTTGCGTCGACCCATCCCCATTAAGAGATGGGCCGCCTCATTCTGCACCAGCTGCAGCTTCTGAACCAACACCAAGGGTAGCCCCACATAGAGCGTGTTGCAGTAATCCAGTCTTGAGGTAATAAAAGTATGGATGACTGTGGCCAGATCCGAGGCCTAGACGTACGGCCTAAACCAACACACCAGATGTAACTGACGAAATGCTCCCTTCACCACAGCCGCCACCTGCGCATCCAGGCAGAGCTGTGGGTCCAGGAGCACCCCCAGACTCCGGACCGGAGAAACCAGGGGAGGGTGGACCCCATCAATGATGGAGACCACCACTCCCTCAGCCCTCCCCACAACCATCACCTCTGTCTTGTCAGGATTTAGTCTCAGGCGGCTCGCCCTCATCCAGTCCCCCACAGAGGACAAACACCGGGTAAGCACCGAGATTGCGAGGCCTGAGTCGGAGGAAAATGAGAGATATAGCTGGGTGTCATCAGCATATTGATGACATCTCACTCCATACTCCCTAACAACCTCTCCCAGAGGCTGCATGTACACATTGAACAAGAGAGGAGATAAGATGGAACCCTGCGGTACTCCACATGTGAGGCCCCGGGGGGAAAATGAAAACTCCCCCAGCACCACACACTGGATTCTCCTGGCCAGGAAAGAACAGAACCATTCAATAACAGTCCCGCCGATCCCTGCCCGGTCCCACAGCCAAGTCACCAACAACTCATGATCAACGGTATCAAGTGCAGCTGAGAGATCTAACAGGAGCAACTGGGTTGAACGACCCCAGTCCAACTCATGGGAGAGGTTGTAGGCCAAGGTCACAAGCGCGGTCTCCATGCCATAATCCAGATGAAAGCCCGACTGTGAGGGATTGAGAAAATTAATCCGATCCAAATGCGTCTGAAGCTGTTGAGCCACCACCCATTCAATAACCTTCCCTAAAAAGGGAAGGTTAGAGACTGGTTGATAACTGGCAGGGGCGTCAACGTCCAAAGATGGTTTCTTGAGCAGGGGCCGCACCACCACCTCCTTGAGACAGCCTGACACCCCGCCCTCCCCAAGGGAGGCATTGACTATCCCCACCAGCAGCAGTCCCAGTGTCTCCCGGCTAGCCTTAACCAGCCAGGACGGGCATGGATCCAGTTCACAATAGGTGGTTCGAACAGCCCCAAGAGCATCCCCCACATCGGATGGTGATACTGCCCAAAACTCATCCCATAAAACAGGACAAGAATGGGCTTCTATGGCCTCTGACCCATCCCCTGCTAAAAAGTCGCATCAAAACTGTGGTGAATTTGAACGATTTTATCCGCAAAAAAGTCCACAAACAAATCACAGTGAGTATTTGATGGTTCCATGTCCAGGCGGAGGGAGGCCAGACTGACCAGCCCCCTCACCACCCAGAACAGCTCAACCTGGTGGGACTTAGCAGATGCAATGCAGGCAGCAAAGAAAACCTTCTTTGCTGTCCACACCGCTATGGCATAGGTATGTAACCAGACTCTATGCCACAACTGGTCCACTTCAGTATGTGAGTGACACCATTGTCGCTCTAACTGCCACCCTTCCTGCTTCATCCGCTGCAGCTCACCCGTATACCATGGGGAGCTGCGTTGTCAGCATTTCGGGAGTGGACGCCTTGGAGCCACACACTCGATGGCCTCCGTCAGTCTGATATTCCACCTAGACACGAGGTCATTGAGTGAGCGGCCATAGAGGTCAGAGGAAACATCCCCTAGAGCTATCTGGAACCTCTCAGGTTCCATAAGCCTTCAGGGCAAACCAAACTAATTGGTTCCACACCCTCCCGAGGGCTGACATGCACCAGGATATCCGTCCGAAGGAGATAATGATCCATCCATGACAAGGGCACCGTTGATACCTCCCCTACCAATGGATCCCACACCTCAAGGCCTGTGCAAAATATCATGTCCAGGGTATGTCCTCCAAAGTGTGGGGCCCACTGCTCTCTGAGACAGGCCCATGGTTGCCATGGTGGCCATGAACGCACGCTCTGCCCCTTCAAGACTGGTGTTGGCATGGATATTGAAGTCCCCAAGAACTATCAACCTGGGGGACCGTAAGATCACCTCCAATACCAGCTCGGCGTGTAGGGAGGCTGCCGTACAGGTGGGTGCACGGTATATCAGCAGTATCCGCACTCCGTCTCCAGCCAATTCCAAACTCAGATGGGGACCCTCTATACCCATGATAGTTTGCACAGGAAATCTCCTCACGAAGATTCTGTGAATGATTGCCCTTTAGAAGACTGAGAGATGAGTTTCCATTAATTCTCTGATTTTTCTGGCCCTGTGGTTTGGTATTTTCTTGTGTGACTGGAGAAGTAGGCTGGAATGAACAATGTATGATGGAAGCCATAACAGCTGTCAGCATAAACACTACAAGCTAAAATATAAAATGTATATATTTTATTATTAATTTATTCTAGATGGCATTGATAGCAAAGCCCTTGTTGACTGAAATAGAACCAGGATTTCAGTCATAATCCCCTATCTGCCGTAATATTTTCTTGTTTATTAGAGGACAAATATAAAATTGCCATTCACTTCAGTGCATGCATTTTTGAGAAAGCCAGTGCCATTTTACATTCATTTTAGACTGCAGAAAATAGTTAGGGAAGTTGGATTTTGTTGTTGTTGTTGTTGTTTTGTTAAACAGATAGAATAGTCTCCTATGGGCAAAGCAATATCTCTTATTTCGTTATCTGCATCGCATCTCTAATTTGTCCCTAAAAATATTTGGGTTGGCAAAAACGTGAACATTTTGACATTTTGCAGTGACACTGGCATGGGTTTTACAGGTTAATCATACATGGCATGAAAAAAATATTTCATCGTATTTGTGTTTAAACCTGCTGCCCGCGAGTTCATTTTCCATTGACTGTGTAGAAATCAAAAGGTCAGAATTTGATGGATTCCACGTTTTGGCCATTCTTACTGCAAAACTTGGGAGATATTTTGACATATCAAGAGAATGTTTCAAAAACAAATAAAATAAAATTGGGATGTTCTAAACTAACCTTTTGATTGAAGCACATCAACTGTAGGTTTAGCGTTGCCATGGGCCATATTGCAACTTTGTCAGTAGTCATTTTTCTACCAGTTCTTCCCTAAGTACAAATGTTGCCTTCTCTATTCCAGATGTTTCACAACTGTAGCTGTGTGGCAATTACAGCGACTCCATCAAGAAGCTCCTCAGCTGTGGTGGGAACATGCCAGAAAGGAAATGAATGTCCAAAAATGTTCCTGTATTTTCTAGTAATATCAGTCATTACCTCATACACATTGTCAATAGGTGGCACACCTGGATACATATTACTTCTCAGGTGAATAGTGATGACACCCTTAAGTATTAGTAAATACTAAAACAAGTACCAAACCAACAGTTTCAAAAAATGTTAAAGGCACAACCATTTCCAAAACAAAAAACTTTCCTCTTAAAAAACATTTCACTAAATACTAACTTAAACTCTTATTTATACTTATCACTAAGTAAACTATCATATTGTTTCATGATTAAGCATTGATTTATTATCATAATTTGACAACAAATAATTTTTTAAAAGTGTCATAACTCTTGTACGCAGATTTGTATTGTATTGAACCAATTCTATACAGTTCTGTACACTAACGTGTCAACATTTCATTCTATAAAGTGTATACCGTTTTTATACATGAAAACAACAGAGTTAAGGCACTTTGAAAAAATTGTTGGTAATAACAAATCAATGTTTAATAATGAAAAAATGTGATAGTTTTATTAGTGATAAGTATTAATAAGAGTAAGTACGTATGGTAAGGAATTAAGTACATATATTATGTTCATATGTAATGTATGTTAAATGTTTTAAAAATTAGAGTTGTAATTAATTTTCATGTTTTTGGGAATTTAAGTTAGGGTAAAATGTATTTTGTGAAATGCTTTTTATTTATTATTTATTTATTTTACCAATTTTTACCCCACCCGTCCTGCCAAAGCAACTCAGGGCAGCTAACAAGTATAAAAGATAAAAATACAATATAAATATAATAAATACAAACATATATAAAACATAAAACAATACAGTCCATCATGGAGGATGTCAAAGAATAAGCAAAAGAAACAAAATAATTTTTTAAGAGGAAAGTTTTCTGTTTTGGAAATGGTTGTGCCTTTAACGTTTTTTGAAACCGTTAGGGTTTTTGTTTTAGGGAATTTATTCATTTTTTGGGGACGCTCCTGAATCTGAGCCCTCGATTCAGTTTGTTCCCCTGTCCCCAAGTACTGAAAAATGAAGCTCAGGGTAAGGGAAAGAGATGAGGGCATGCACACAATGTTTGGGAACAGAGTCAGGATATGGATCCTACTCTTCCTAAGTACACTTGAGGGGTGTATACCTTAAAGAGCTAGTAGAGGGTGGGGGGAAGCTCAGATCGGGGGAGGAGAGGACTCCTATGCTGTGATGCTACTTTACACCAGCGGGGGATCCTATACCATGTACTCCAATACAAAACACGAATTTACACCATTTATGGAACTAAATGCAGTAGGGTCAGTTTACACCAACTGGGAATCCTTTCCCCAGTGACTCTAATGGAGTGATTCCTCCTGCCGCCAAGCCTTCTCATTAAAATATACTTAACACTCCTGGCAGGATCTAGTCAGGCCTTCTCTGCCACCCCGCTCAAGTCGTCCGGGGGGAGGTGATATGGATCACTCAAAATCCTCCCCATGGAGTGAATGACTAAAAGGCGTGTACTTTTCCATACCACCGCGCATGTGCAAACCTGCAGAACTGAATTTTGTGTTTTTAATAACTTGGTTTTAGCTGCACCAAGCACTATCATGTTAGAATAGCACTTGGTGGCAATCTCGTACTCCAAGCCTCTGACCTGTGGGGGCTCAAGTCTTCCGGGGGGAGGAGATATGGATTGCTCAAAATCCTCACCATGGAGTGAATAATTAAAAGACACATACCTTTCCATACCACTGTGCATGCATGAACCTGCAGAACTGAATTTTGTGTTTTTAATAACTCAGGTTTTGCTGCACCGAACACTATCATGGTAGAGTAGCACTCGGTGATGATGTCATACTCAAAGCCTCTGAAGTCTTGGGGCTCAAGTCATCTGGGGGGAAGGGAAGGAGATATGGATCGCTCAAAATCTTCCCCATGGAGTGAATGACTAAAAGGGGTGTAATATTCCTAAATGTCACGTACCTTTGCAGACGTCCTTTCTTACGTAACGCAAATGGCGGTAGGCGGTTTCCCGACTGTGCATGCACTAGCTGGCAGAACTGATTTTTTAATCATTAATAACTTGGTTTTGGCTGCACTAAACGCTCCCAGACTCCAGCAGCACTTGATCTAGATCTCCGAGTACATGGCTGTGAAATCTCAGGGCTTAACTCATCAGGGGGTGGTAAGGAGATATCGATGATACAAAATAATCAGGACGCTGTGCATTTTGATCACAAGCGATTAACTTTTAAACAGCTGTAACTTTTGGTTTCCAGGATGGATCTTCTTTAAATTTCGCACATATGACGGTCCCCACAAATAAATTTGATGGTATGATGGTCCTCACAAATGGATACATTTTCAGAACTGTAGTTCAGGTGATTTCCTCAATATGGCAACCATGGACCTGTCTCAGGTTGTCATCGACCCAACGCATGATGGAAGACATACCCTTGACCTGATCTTCTGCACTGACCTTGAGGCAGGAGATCTGTTAGTGGGGGAGGTGTCAGCAGACCCCTTGTCATGGACAGATCATTACCTTTTGCAGGCCTGTCTCCCAGCACATGTCTGCCCCGGAAGGGTGTGGAACCAGTTTGGTTGGTTCGCCCCCGGAGACTGATGGAACCTGAGAGGTTCCAGAATGCTCTAGGGTAGTTACCCTCTGATCTTGACGGCCGTTCACTCGATGACCTCGTGGTTTTGTGGAATACTCTGCTGACCGAGGCCATTGACCGGACAGCTCCTAGGCATCTGCTTCCTCGGCATCAGCGCTGCAGGCCGCCATGGTTTGTGGAGGGCCTGTGGAAGTTGAAGGAGGAAGGGCGGCGGTTGGAGCGATAGTGGTGCCGGTCTTGTGCTGAAACTGATGAACTGCAGCATAGAGCCAGTTTACGGGCCTATACCATGGCTGTCAGGGCAGTGAAGTAGGAGTTCTTTGCTACCCTGATAGCATCTGTGAAGTCTCATTCAGTGAAGAATTTCTGGGTGGTGAGGGGGTTGGTCAGTCCGGCCTCCCTCCACCTGGAACTGGAGTCTTCCAGTGTCCGCTGTGACATGTTTGCTGAGTACTTCGTGAATAAAATTGCTCAGATTCACCATGACTTCGACTCCACATTTATAACAATAGGAGAACCAGAGGTTGTGGAGGCTCCGTCTTGTGGGATCTATTTCAGTGGGTGACACACGCCGCTGCGGCGAATGTTCTAGAGACTATTAGAGCCACATTTTGCAAACTAAACCCATGCCCATCCTGGCTGGTCAAGACCAGCCGGGAGACATTGGGGTTGTTGCTGGCAGGTCTTGTTAATGCCTCCCTGTGGGAGGGCAGGGTGCTGGACTGCCTCAAAGAGGTGGTGGTGCAGCCCCTGCTCAAAAAACCATCACTCGACATTGACTCCCCCGCTAGCTATCAGCCAGTCTCTAACCTTCCCTTTTTAGGGAAGGTTATTGAGTGGGTGGTGGCTCAACAGCTGCAGGAGCATCTGGACTGCAGCAGTTTTCTTGATCCCTCGCAGTCTGACTTTCCTTCAGGTTATGGCACTGAGACTGCATTAGTGGCTTTGGCCAATGACCTTTGCCAGGAACTAGATCAGAGTCAGTCAACCCTGTGAATCCTATTAGATCTGTCCGCTGTGTTTGATACTGTTGATCATGAGATGTTGGTGACTCGCCTGAGGAACTATGCCAGGGTGGGTGGAACCATTCTTGAATGGTTCCGCTCCTTCCTGACAGGGAGAGCCCAGCGGGTGGTGATCGGGGATTGTTCATCTTCTTCCTGGGACCTCACGTGTGGAGATCCGCAAGGCTCTATTCTGTCCCTTCTCTTGTTCAATGTGCATATGCAGCCGCTCGGCGAGGGAGGGTGGGGTTTTTATTTTCTTTTATGCCTCCCTTTTATGTATTTTATGTATATTTTAAAATATTTTAATTTGTGTAAGCCACCTCGAGTTGCTTAGGCAGGAGAGGCGGGATATAAATGTTGGAAATAAATAAATAATATCGGGGTTTAAGCAGTCCCCTGATTTTAATGGAGAGCAGTTGTGCCTTTAACCTATCTGCAGCTAGAGCTGCAAGTAAACTAGAGCATGGATCTAGTATTCAGGGTGGGGAAATGAACAAGCCTGTTGAATTCACCCTAGCTGAATCAAAAACGGCAAAGCAGATGACAACTGCCCTGTGATTTAGCAAGACTGTGGTGGGCCTGGGCGTATATCTCAATTATAGGCCCCACTAAGAAAAAGGGGACAGAAGTCTTCCTAAGTGGAGGCCCTCCCAAGGCTCCCAGTCAGCCTTGGCCTCTTCCCACAAAGGTTGAGGTGCCGCGAGGTCCCCCAGGGTGGCAGCAACCATATCAAGAAAGACATTTTAAGAATTGATAAAGCCCGTACTCTACCCCAGCCCACTCTGAAAATTTCCTTCTTGGCAGAACCCTTTGTAAGTGCACTGAGTGCTGCTAGGGCATTTTCAGAGAAGGTGGGTGCAGAATGTTGCCCCCGCTCCCTTCCAGCCCACTCTGAAATTTTCCCTGGCTGCTTGCAGAGTGGTCTCCTTTGGGTCCATCTGAGCCCCCTCGTTCCATGGACCCTGCTGCTATCCATTTTTGTACCGTTGGATATTCGTTTCTGTTTTGTTTGTTTGTTTGTTTATTTATTTGTGGTTCAGTTATTTGGGGGATTTGGTCATTTTGGTATTTCACCTATGACATTTTAGCAATATTTGCACTATTGCACACGTGCAATGGCAAAAAAATAAAATAAATGAAATTACTGAAAACCCGAAATAAGTGGAACAGGATACTCCAGAAACTGGATATGTGAGTATCCATTTTGGTCATGGTTATTATTCAGAGGGCTACCCAAAAAATATGATTAATGTCTGTAATAATAATCTACTACCAGTTTAAGTTGAAGTAAATATTTTCAAGATGATTTATTATCTACTTCTTCCCACTTCCTGCCAAATGTTTTGAGTCCTTTCAAGCTAGCCTCAAGACAAGCACTAAAGAAGTGTGTTCTTTTCATGCAAAGTCCCAGGGATGCTGTCATCTATGCTCTTTCTGAATGGCCATACACTTTGATCACCCCAAATTGCAGTCTCACATCTGAACACCACCAGAGAGAGAGAGAGAGAGGGTGGGGGAGCTGCTACATAGTATAGACGAGGGGTGAGCAAAGTTCCCAAGCCCAAGAGCTACGATACAAAGTTTTCACGTCGCAGAGAGCCACACAGGGCACTTTACAGTGATTGTTGGCTTCCCCCAACCTCCTGGGGACAAGGAAACTTGGCTTCACCCAGTTCCACCCTGCTCCAACTCCCAGGCAGTTTGGTGGATTTGGGTAGTGCAGTAGCGACTCAGGGCCTGCTCCCCCTGCTCCCATGGTTCTCAGGAGGCTCCGGCAGCAGCAGCAGCAGTGGAAATGATGGCATGGCTTCCCTTGCTCCTGCGAGAGTCGCATGGACACGTGTTCCCCCCCCCCCCCGCCAGACATATCTGGCATGAGCTGCATTAAAGGTGCCCGAGAGGCACATATGACTCCTGAGATGCCATTTGTCCACCTCTGGTATTATAGACTATGTAGTAGCTTACCCTTCCCTGACAATGTCATGTCTGAGCAGATCCTTAGATTTCTGCAAAAATCCCACGATGATGTAAGGCAGCCTTGGTGGTAGTTCCAGCAGAATACTCAAGGAGTCAGTATCATACCCGGAGGCGATGAGAACATACTCTCTCCTCACAGAGTTAAAGGAACTCTAATCTGATCCCTTGTGATTCCCTCCCCTCCAAGGAATGACCTTGATAAAGGTCAAACTTGGAGTGTGTTATGGATCATTATTGGGAATTCCTTTGATGATTGACTTTCCAGGAACTTTCTCATATGAGGGTGAGGGGTGGTAGGAGTTCATGGAAATGAATGTACTTTAGGAACAAATGCCATCCAAGTGAATTTGCAGTTTTTGCTGGAACAAAAGTTTTGGCAAACATTACTGTACTCACCGTTTTTCTTGATTGGTTTCCGGTGATCGCTTTCAGATGAGTTTCTTGGCAGCAACATGATGCATGAGTTCTGAATCTAAATCCTTACAATCCCGTAAGATTTTAGTGACATTTGCTTCAAGGGTTTACAAGATTAAAATCAATGAAATGTGCTTATGCCCAGTAAGTGATTCATTTATTAGACTGCTCATTTAAAGGTTTTAAGTTCATTACAATTGTCAGAATACTTGCGAAGATATTGTAATTAGCTTTTTAAGGCAAATATAATTGCATAGAAGCTGCAGTAATTAACACGGTTGTGGTATCTAGTAACAACTGAATACGGATTAGGAATGGCCAGTAAATGACAAATGGGTGTATTTTTAATATAATAGATAGTGGTTGGTCCGGTTATGGGTGGGTTATACCTGCTCATGACAGACTTCTTCTTAAGGTTCTTAAGGAACCGGTGAGGTTGCAGCTCATCTGCATACTCTCCCAGCTGCCTCGGCTGTCATCACCTGAGGATGCCGCAACCCTCCTGGAGCTTGGCCTTTCTGCCGCCCGAGTTCCAACGACCAGCGAGCCAGAAATTGGTGAGGTTGCAGCTCATCTCTGCATACTCTCCCAGCTCCCTCGACTATCATCACCTGAGGATGCCGCGATCCTCCTGGAGCTTGGCCTTTCTGACGCCTGAGTTCCATTGACCAGCGAGCCAGGAATTGGTGAGGTTGAAGCTCATCTGCATACTCTCCCAGCTCCCTCGACTGTCATCACCTGAGGACACTGCGACCCTACTGGAGCTTGGCCTTTCTGCTGTCCGAGTTCCAGCGACCAGCGAGCCAGGAACTGGTGAGGTTGCAGCTCATCTGCATACTCTCCCAGCTGCTTCAGCTGTCATCACCTGAAAACTGGAGGTGTGCGCCAGGGACCCATGTCATTTTTGTTTTTGTTTTTTCATTTTCGTTATTTAAATCTGTCATTTTTGTTTTCATAAATATCAAAATGTCATTTTTGTTTTTGCTTCAGTTTTCGTTTTCCATTGGTTTCAATGGAAAACACATTTTTGGCTGTAACTTTTTTATTTTTTATTATATTTGGAAGGCATTAAGTGTACCAAATTACCAAAAAATTGGTTAAAGGAATCAAATTTTAGAAGCAGTTGAATTATATTATTTTGCAAAAATCTTCATATACGTTCTTAACTGTACCTTATTTGTCTCACATTTAATGTAGATGAAACTTGGCATGTTTATACCCTTTCCGATATTTAGTACTAACTCTGCCAACTTTCAGAAGCATTGGATAAAAGGTCCTGGTGGTATAAGCATTTAACTTATAAAGATATATCTGACTGTAACATCTTTGTAGTCCAACCAGTGTACATGTAATTTGGCAGGGCTGTATATCACACTTTCATGATCATCTCTGACAAATATCAGAAAGATGTGAGGGTTCCAATTTTATATGCCTGCACAGCATATGCAGAGAAGGAACCTATGCCAGGGATTCTCTTACGTGTCACTGTGATATAAGATCGGTTTGTGAGGTCAGTTGGCCAGCAGAAATGTCAACCAAATAGCCTCATTCTGTGCTATGACCATCACAACTTCTCTCCCCTACTTTTTACTGAGAAGTCAGAAGCATCTGTTTAGGAAAGAGCCAATAGAGATTCTCTTATGTCCTCTGTCACAGTGCTGCAAGATGTGATTGTGAAAATAACTGGCCAGCCTGGATGTGTAAATTATGTCTCCTGATTTTTGGGATGCTATCCCCAAAGTCCCAGTTATGACCCTTCTATGCTTGCCTCAGGGCTGCCCCCTATGCCCGCCTCAAAGCCACTACTGATTGGTCCTGTAAAGCTAGAAGTATGCAGTAATTGGCCAGTGAATGTGTCTGTCAGTCTTTTGGGTTGCTCCACATACTCCCTCCTACAGCTTCTCGCCCCCTGCCATGCCAGGTGCCTGCCTCTGACTGGCACTGCATGTGCTGCTATTTATCTGAATAATGGTCTTCAAGGGGACAACTTCAATTGCTTATAAAATTGGGTCCCGTTATCAAATAGACATGTAGTTCAGCAGAGATGACAGGGAAGGTATATATGGTACATTCTTACCAAATATCCTGTAAACAGAATGGAATATACAAATGTTACAGTGTCAACATACATTTGAGGAATACTTGGATATGTTAAGTGACCCCATATCTCGTAGATCTTTTATGCAATTATGTTTCCAATTATTCCCCTCTGTGGTTCTTAGAGGACGATATGAAAAAGTGCCATATGAAATTCGAACTTGTTTATGTAATTCAGTAGATGTAGAGGATTTAAAGCACTTCCTCCTGTACTGTTCTTTTTATGCGGAAATGAGACAGACTTGGCTAAACCCAATTTGGAAAAATATAGAATCTTTGCCAGCTACCTGTAAAATTGAGCTATTGTTGGCCACACAGGAATTGCAGGTTACGAGGGCGGTTACATCATTTGCCTTCCTTGCTGGGAAACTTCGCAAGAAAGAGCTGAGTTAGGCTCCGTTAGAATCTTCCTTTAATGATATTGATTTTGATGCTCTAGCAGCCTTTTATTTTGATGACGATTTTATTATTACTGTTTTTATTATGATTTTATCTTTAATTTTCAATTCTCTGTGTGATTTTCTAATTCGTATACATTCTATTTTGTTTTTTGACTGTGATTGTGGTATACTGGCGTGGCTATGGCGAAAGCTAACGCCTGAATAAACTAACCCTACAAATGTTACAGCTGGAAATGTATTTTCAAGTGAATGTCTTATACCATCAGGACCCTTTATCCAATCTTTCTGAAACATAGCATGCATGTTAAGGTTGTAGAGGGACACAATATCTAGATGTTTCATGCAAATTGGATGGAAGATAAAGAAGATGTAGCCATGAATGTGTATGGAGCTTTTTGTAAAATCACAATATTCAATTGCTTCTTAAATCGGTTTCCTTTATCTAATCATTTTGAAACTTGGTACACATAGTTCCCTCCATTGGGGGCATAACCACCCCTAGGTTTCATTAAAATTGAATAAGAAACAAAAATGTTATCACCAGAAATACGTTTTTCAGTGTTTTCCCTTTATTCCAAAAACAAAATGTCGTTTTCATTTCTATTTTCATTATTATTATTTGTCATTTTTGTTATTGCAATAATGATAATGAAAATGACAATTTTCTTTATTGTTGTTGTAATAACAAAAATGACATGCACACTCCTACTGAGAATGTGACGACCTTCCTGAAACTTGGCCTTTCTGCCACCCGAGTTACAGCAGGCCAAATACTCCAGCAGAATACTTCAACACCACCAGGTAAGGGGAAGCCTAAGGGTATTTCTGCCACCTGGTGGCTCCTTGGTGGTCAGTTGGTCAGCTACTCTCCATCTTGTTCTTCTCTGTCTCTTTTCTATTACCTATCCTGCCCTAATCTCTCGCCTTCCCTCTCCCTCCTTTTCCCCTTCCCCCCCACCTCTTCCTTCCTCTTCCTCTTTCCCCCTGCTCCTTCCTCCCCCAAGCCCATCACTTCTCCCCAACCTCTTCACATTTCCTCCTCCCCGTTGGCTACCTTCCCCTCCTGCTCCTCTCCCACCCTCCCTATCTCTTGCCTTCCCCGCTGCCCCCTTTCTCCCAATCTTACCCCATTCCCTGCTTTCCCCCTGATCAGCTCCCATTCTCCTGCTCCCTTTGGAACTGTCGCTCCTCTGCCAATAAAGTCCCCTACATCCATGATCGCTTCCTCTCTCACTCCCTCCAGTTCCTTGCTCTTACTGAAACCTGGATCTCCCTCTGACTCTGTCACCCTGCTACCCTCTCCTTCGGGGTTCTCTCATTTTCTCACCAGCCACGCCCCGAAGGCCGGGGTGGTGGCGTGGGCCTCCTCCTCGCTAACTCATGTCAATTCCAACCGCTTTCTCCTCCTCCCTCTCTTGCCTTCCCTTCCTTTGAGGCTCACTCTGTGCGCCTCTACTCCCCCCTCCATCTCCACATCGCTGTAATCTACCACCCTCCTGGCTCTCTCCCTTTCTCTCTGAATTTGAGTCCTGGCTAACTTTCTTCCTCTCCGAAAATACCCCCACTCTCATCCTCGGGGAGTTCAACATTCACGTTGATGTCCCTTCCCAACCCTCCATCTCTCTCTTCTTCTCGCTAGCCTCCTCCTTCAACCTTCACCTTTGGACTAACTCCCCCACCCACGCTAATGGCCTTTCTCTTGACCTCGTCTTCTCTAGGAACTGCTCTGTCTCTGCTCTCTCCTTCAATCCTCATCTCATCTCTGACCACTTCCTTGCCTCTTTCAATGTCTCCCACTGTCCCCCCTCCTCTTCCCCATCTCCATGCCCCTTCCATGACCTGCAGGCCATTAACCCCCTGGACTTCGCCTCCTCTCTCTCCCCCCTTCGCTCCTCAGTCTTCTCCTCCTCCCCTGACTCTGCCATTTCTGCTTTCAATGCCTCTCTCTCCTCCACCCTTGCTCCCCTCTCCTCCCGCCCTGCCTGCTCCCACAACCCCCGTCCTTGGCTCACC
>QEPC01009250.1:786856-800625 GCA_003113815.1 Sphenodon punctatus
AAGCTCCTAGTCTTCACCTATAAAGCTCTTCACAACCTTGCTCCCCTCTACCTTTCTGAGCTAATTTCCCTCCGTACTTCAGTCCGTGAACTCTGCTCCTCCTCTGTCCCCAATCTCACCCTCCGATGCCTCCCCTGCTCCCCTAATCACGTTCGTCCTTTCTCCCTAGCTTCCCCCCATGCCTGGAACTCTCTCTCTGTTCACATCCGCCTCGCCCCCTCCCATCATACCTTCAAATCCCTCCTCAAGACCCACCTCTTCCGCTCTGCCCTCCCTGACTCCTCGCTTCCCTCACCTAACTCCTGCTGATACCCTCCATCCAGTACAATCTGTTACCTAAGGTCTGTGTACTCATATCCTCACCACATGGACCAACCAGCCATCATTCTTGATGTAACCAAGCCAAGCGTGTGCACCTGGGACCTCACATCTTCATGAATGTTACACTCCATCTCTCCCTCTGTTCCCGTTCCTTCGTCGTTGCCCCCACCCCCCGGTCTCTCAGATTGTAAGCCCTAGGGCAGGGACTGTGTTTATTCCATTACTTTGTAAAGCACCAGGTATATTGCTTGTGCTATATAATGCTTGCTAATAATAATAAATAATAATATGTTGGAAATACTTATCTATATGGGTACTGTTAGAATTTCGGGGGGGTGTCAAAAAGAGATGGAGCAAACAGGCTCTCTTGCCCCCTTTCTGATGCAATCCAAACCTTGAGGAGTGTTGTGATGTCATGATACTCCAAGAGGACAGTGATTGGCAAACACTTCAGCGTCAAGTAATGATTTCTTGAAAACGGGGCGAACCTCTGGAACTTAAGGCTGCCAATATCCTCCATTCCATAAAGGAGACATTAACAAACAATGCTGCTTGTCAATAACGGTATGACCACCCCAGTGCTTGCCTTCAACAACCAGGATGGGCACAGGTCAGAGCTGCAGGTGGTCTGCCGCAATGATCCCAAGAGTGCATAGATCTCCTGGTCAGTAACCCTGTCAGAATCAACTATGGGAATACAGTCCCTCAGGACACCACAGCTCTCCACATCAAAAAACCCAGAAAGTCCTGCCTGAATCCATCAATCTTTTCTGCAAATTCTTCACAGTGCTCCACAGAAGAAACTGTAGACAGGTAAAGGCAATCTGGCATCACCAGCTGCACACAACACAAAACAGTTGTGCCGGTCTGTTCCTTGTAGTGTCTGTGCCTGAGGACAAGTACAGCTGCCTGACCTCAGAAATAGTCCTTCTATGTGCCCACATGAACTCTGTACAGTTGAAGACTGGCCTCCAAATGGCTCCCCCACTATCTCCTCTCCAACCTGCGCCCAAGCCTCTTTAAATCCACTAGATCACTATTGTTCCACAGTGGTCTACAGACTATCAAGATGACTAGAGTTCAGTGAGGAGCCAGGGAATCAAGGGCTTCCTCTAACAACTGAAAATAGCCATCGGTGAGTCTGCCAACCCTCTAGTGGAAAAGGACAGACAGTTGAGTTCCAGTTTCGTTGGTCTCTGTGGCCGCAAACAATGGATCAGCTATTGTGTTGCAGATGGGTAGAGCAGCACCCACACTGAAACATACAAGGTAATGGTCAGTCCACCCAACAGGGTGGTGAGTGATGAGTTGTGAAACCTTTTCCTGCTACAAGAATAAACTCCCTGTTCTCCCCTTAAATCAGTGTACATACTTGTCTGATCAATAAACTGCTCAGTAGAATACAGGAGGAAAGAAGAGCCATGCTAGGTCAGACCAATGGTCCATCAAGCCCAGTATCTTGTCTCCGACAGTGGCCATTCTCAGTCGCTTTGGAAGAGTATCCAACAGGTCATAATGGATTCCCTACTGATCACTCTCAGCTTCCGACATTCAGAGAATACATCCCCCCACCCAAGTTACCTGCCTCATGCCATGAAGTCTTCTACACAAAAAGGTCAAGTACATCAAATTATAAAAAGAAATGCAATCGACATTACCGTTCCCAGTCCAGAATGAAATCAGCTCACTTTTCTGTGGATTTTTCTGTTGAAGCAGTCAAAGCCTTTTGACATTCCAGTGAAGTTGTAAAACCTGGCTGTTCATCCAGGCCTTTGAGGAGGGAGGGAGGGTGGGTTATGGTGTTTTTTATCTCCCCATCCCTACTTATTATTTTATCATGATTCCCAGCCCTGTTTTAATACTTTTCATGTTTGTATTTTGGAATGTTTTAACTGTTTTAGCTGTATTTTATATATGTGGTGGTTTCATTGTAAGCCACCCTGAGCTGTTTTAGGAGGGGCCGGGTATACATTTGATAGATAAATAAATAAATAAATAAATAAGTATTGTGCAGGGGTTTGAACTAGAGGACCCTTCAGCCTTATGACTCTCGGAATCTAAGAGTGACAGAGCAATAGCGAACAAAGGCCATAATTTCTGAAACGTGGCTGCCAAAAACTTTTGTGACTGACTTTTTTCCCCAGCCACATCTCCATTGCGTCCCTTTGTATTTACTTCTGAATGTACAGGAAAGAGAGCGCTTCATTTTTATTTACATAAAGGCCCCTTGACACACTTCTGCGAGCTTGGAAGGGCTGGAGGCTGCCAGAGCAATGTCAACGGACTTTAGCGTAAATGAGAAACAGGCCTGGAATGGTTTAAAAATGCCCTTTCGGTTCCAAGCCTCTTGGAACATCTTTCCAGTCATTCAAGCTCTTGGTACTATTAGACCAGCGCAACCCTCTCTTGAACCCAATTCTGCAAGCACTAAACATGGCTCCTTAACTTGACTACAGCACCGTGTAACCCCCATGAAATCAATGAGGCTATGCACATTACTGAAGATAAGGTTGCACATGTGTGTGATTAAAGGGTTTGTAAATTAGGAACTTCACTCCTTCTCTGCCACCACTCTTGTCCGCGCAGAAGCTCCTGCTTCTCAAACCATCCTCACACCATCTCTCATGCTGCCCCTTTGTCTTGAACTCCCCTCCCCTCTCCTTTGAGAACACATGCTCTGCTCCCTTCCTCCCTCCTAAGAACCTACTTTGTCCATCATCAGGACTGACCCAACGGAGGATGGGGCCTGGGGTGGGTGGGGTGGAGTCAAGATTGCGGGAGCGGGGGGGCAGAGCACGCCCCTATACAAGTGACTGCATGAAGTCACTCCCTCTTTCTCCCTCTCTCCTCCCTTCTGGAAGTGCAGAGACCAGCCGCGGTGCAGCAACCCTGTTGCTTCAGCCAGCACTTCCAGAAGGAGGTTGGAGGCACTTCCAGAAGGGAGCGGGGAATGCAGTGTTGCACTGCTGCTGCTGATTGTAAGGGCCCTCTGGCCCCCACTTGTACGGGGACCCTGTCTCCTGGCTGGAACATTTTGTGAGGTCCTTTTTCTCCATGGGGCCTGGGCCATCAGGCTTTCTGTAGCTCCTCACCCCCATAGATTGCTCTTTTTAACATTAATTAATATATTAATTAATTTTTCTTTATAAAAACTTAATACCCCGCCCCTCCTGACACAGCAGTTCAGGGCAGCTTACAACAGCAATAATAAAAAACCCATTAAATACAAATAAAACAACCCATAGTAGGAGGTTATGAAAAAGACCCCCCCACACACACACCCTGACCCACTCCCCCCAGCCATCACCTATCTCCCCCGCCAAACACCTGGTGGAATAGCCAGGCCTTACAACATCATTGAAAAGAGGGAAGGTGTGGGGCCAATTGGGCCTCCACTGGGAGGGAGTTCCATAGCCTCAGTGCGACCACTGAGAATGCCCTCTCCATTGTGCCCCCCGCCCGGAAGACTCAGGGGACCTCAAGGAAGGCACCCCCAGACAACCACAGGGGCCGATCCAGGATCCTTTTATGCTGCTTCTTATACTATCTTACCCTTAGGGAGCCCCTTTCTCCTCTGTAGCAAAGCTAAGCACCTGCACCGTCTCCACTTCTTGAACGTATCCTCATTTCTCCCTATGTTCCCGTCTCCCTTGTCTCCCTACCCTTGTCCATCCTAGATTGTAAGCCCATCAAGGGCAGGGACCTGTCTCTAATCATGGTTGTCCCATGCCATGCCCCTTACTGCCACTATATAAAATAGTAATAATTCCCAAACGGTTGCACTCACACAAGCCCCACTGCTGGGCATCAGGTTCTAGTAGTGAGTCAATCTTTGTGGAAATGGGGGTGAGAACAATTATATGCTACAATATGTAAGGAAACCTAAAGCCCAGTTTTTAGAAGTGCCGCGCTGAGCATTTGTAATAATTGTGACCATCAATGGAATATGAAAATTAGCTCTCGGGAGGCACTTGGCTTGTAGAATCAAGCTTGAAAATTATTATATGATGCCAGTTCACCTTTAGACTTCTTCTTTTTTACAAAAAAAATAGTCTATTTTCAGATATTTCACATAATGGCCAAGAAAAGAATGAATCGTATTGTGAATAAGTAATATCACAATGCAGTGTGAGCAGCAGGTGATACATGAAAGTACCTAGGCCTGTAATTAACTGTAAATGCACAAGTAATCTCATTGGCCTTCTCACGTGCTTCAAGTTAAGTTTTCTAAGGGGCTGCAGTCTGATGTACAAATATCTGGGCTGTGCATTCAGGTTTGGATTAAAAAAAAAACAAATGTAAAAAAGCCCTTTTTTTGACTTCCACCTTCAAAGCATCAATCAATACTGCCCTGCAATTTTGGGGTATGTGTTGGTGTGTGCTCTATGCCTCTCAGTTTCCACTTCTAAACGGATGTTTTTAATTGTTGGTCTAGCAGTAGGAGCATCTTTCAAGGCCCCCTACGTGTAGTCAATTTTGTATTTTGCTTCAACAATATTCATTTTTTTCTTTTCTTTTCTTTTTTTTAGATGCATTAAGGCACAACTCAAGTCTTTTGCAGTGGGCATCTACACGTTAGCAATACGAGTTTTTGGTGAGTTTGGTTCTGTATTTTCAGTCTCACTTTGATACATGGTAAGGCTCTTGTTAGGATTGATGTATGGGATTTTATATCTAGCAAATTAACTCCTGAGAAAATTGTTTTCTTGTATTGTTAAATAGTAGAATTTTTTTTTTTTTAATGTGTATTCTGTTTCTTTATATTTATCCCACAGCAGGAATTCCTGCTCCGGTGTACTTTGGGGTATCCATAGACACCACTTGCCTGAAGTGGGGAAGCAAACGGTGTGGGGGCAGAGGAGCCTGCAGGCTGTACGATTCAAACACATTTCGGTAACTGATCTTTGCGACTTAAATATTTTAGCTCTGTTTTCACACTAAAATCAAACTCTGGTCACTAGAAATGACTCGAAATAAAATAATTACAGTGTCCTTTTGGGGCCGTTCATAAAGTATGTCACAGAAAGGGGGGTGGAGATTGTATAGTTGTGACAAGAGGGGGCAGGGGTATTGGTCACAATTGGTATTTTCACACAGACACAAGTCTGAGGCCGCACCCACACATCTGCCCACTTACAGCCCCGCCTGGGTCCGTTATAAACAGACCCGGTACCTGCTGGCATCCCACAATCTGCTCACGTGGCACTCCCCTTCTGCACACCATGGAGTTGAGGGCGGATTGCCTGCAACTCTATGACGTTGTCAGAGCAACCCCTGCCCAAGAGCAGAACTGCAGCGGCCGGCCGTCAAGCGGATGTATCACAGCCCCGCCTCTGGTTGGTACCCCAGGGTTGGACTGCCCGCTCTGCTGGCAGCGCTCCTGGATGTTCCAGGGCACCACCAGCTGGGCTTCCCCAGGGCACGGACAGCCTGCCCCACCTTTGCTCCACCTGCACACCTGGTGGGCTTCCTTTAAACGGATGGCCCACTCGGGGTGGGGAGGCAGAGCAGAGGCGTGGGTGCTGTCCATATGTGAAGAAACCCTATGTGATGTCGCAACCACATTTTTGCTTCCACAAGCATTTAGTGTGTGGGTATTGAGGTAGGTACAGGTACGTTTACTTGCTTTCCTGTCTTGCCCGATACATTCTCCCATTACCTCCATCGTTGCCTCTTCCCTCCCTGCAGTCCTCATATTTCGATGATTTCTTGTGCCCGTTCTTGGCTTTCTCTTGCTCCCAGGCTCATTCTATTCTCTCTGCATGCTTATACAGATCTCACTCGCACACTCAGTTTCCCCCCAAGGCCACATGAAATAAGGGATACACACTAAAGGGGCAACCTCCCAGAAGGCTGCATGGGCCCCCTCTCTAACCTGATTCCCTATTCTCTCGGAGCCGCTAAAGCTTGGGAGATGTGAGAGGGACTTAAGGCTCCAGATACAGACCAGAGAAGACCATGGAAGATGTAAAAGCTGGCAAATAGCGGATTAGTAGTTTTGGAAAGTATCAGAGGATTTTGTGTTACTCTTTTTTTTAATTTTAGATCTCTTTCTATGTTTGAAAACTAAACAGATATTCTTTACATATAAACAGGGGCCTGTCTTCACTGCTTTATTCCCATTATTGCTAAAGGGGGAAATACAGTGAAGACAGGTCACTCCATATAAATGGGGTTCTAAATTACTGGTATTAAAAATGGGTTTGGGGGGGCGGTATGATTTGTCTGGCCTACCATTGCGGGGGTGGTCTGTAGGAGAGGACAAACTGTGGCACGGGGACAGGGATAAAATATGGCCAAAAAGGCACAACATACTTTATGAACAGCCCCTTTGGGGCCATTCACAAGAAAGTTGTTATGCTCAGACAGCCTACAGTTCCCAGGCATCCTGTATTTCAGAATACCACAGCCTTAGAGGCCTACAACCCTGAAAAGACCTGACTGGTCACATTGGGCTTGGTTCGGTCTGAGTAGACTCAAGGCCCAAGTTCCTCAGGCTCGGACCAGGTTGGGTACTGCACTTGTGGGAGGCTCTGCCTCCATGAAGTCCTGTGACATTGCACTGCTCTGTAGGGAGATGGCCCCTTTGGATAGGGGTAGGGGAATGCCCTGGCTATGTCCCTTGTAGAATGTGGTGACTGCATGACACTCTATAGGGCAGGGCTATAGGCAATAGAGGGCATGGTAAAGATGTTCCCCCACCCCTTCCCAACATGGCCACACTCTCCATGGAGCACCATGACATCACAGTGCTCCGTGTTGAGGCAGGGCCACTTGGACAGATTGGGCCTAGGCTCTGAAGAGCCCAGCTGCCTTGAACCTAGTTTGGACAGGCTTGAGCCCAAATTTCAGTCCCAAGCAGTACTCTACCATAGTTCCATAGAGTTCCATGGAACAGAACATTATAGCTCTTTAGTACCGTTTAACCCTATGGAGCCAATATGCTTCTGTTGAAGTGTGCTACCCCTTTAAGAACAGGTGTATGTGCACAGTTGTCTTATTGGTGTAATTCAGGAAGAGATGCATTCTGGGACTTGTAGTCTGGAAGGACTTCTTGGGCTTAAAGGCTGAGTTAGTAAGGCATGCTGCACAATGAAGAAATGCTAAAACTGGTCTCTATCTCCTTCAGGGATTCTCTAGTGAAAGTGAGACATTGGGTGTCTTTAGACATAACATCAATGGGCGTCTGAATGTGTGTTTTGACCTTGATATGTCATATGAACACTGGGTTTGGCCCTGTGTTCACCATGTGGCGCAGCTTAGACACAGCCCATCTTGGGGCAAATCGGAGTTTTGCTCACCCCCCCCGATTGCTGCCTCGTTCCCCATGTTGTACCTGCTAACACACCACGCGATATCATTAGACACAATGTTGGCCACATGTTCAGCTGGAACACACAAATTGTCCTTGTGATATAATGGTGTTCATGTTGCATGTTCAATGGGTGGCCAAATTGGTGTTTGGAATGTTATGGTGCTTACTCACAACAGCCAAGCACGTGCTTAGGGGTTTTGACAACCCAATCTTTGTTATGTCTAAAGATGCCCCTGGAGGGATTAGCATTATTAGTGAGGCTCACCATGAGGAAATTAGTGGTGAAAACACATCATCCCTCAAATGGGAGGATGATGTGTGGCCTCCACAGCTCACCCTACATCCCTTAAACCAAATAGTAGCAACTGCTTCCCATATCTGCTAGTTTCACATAGAACTGGAACATTAAACAAACATTTGATGCATGTACCAAATTCGGTACATTCTAATGCATATTCGCAAAATGGATACAAAGCAAGTTTCTTTTCCAGCTTCATTTGATGTTTCAAATCTTTCCTTTGGTATTTCAGTACCTCATTCACGTAGGTTTTATTTGGCAGCTTTTAAAAAAACAACTTTGTGAACAAGAATGTAATTGCTGCATGATGTCGCACAGACTAAACCAATCGCTTCCACATTTAATTAATAAAAAACCATCATATGGTGTTGCCAAAGTCACCAAATTACCAAAGTAAAGAAAGCAAAGAAATGAAGATATGAATTTGAATATTTGTTTCTGGTGGGGTGAAGAACTTTGGACCCAGTGGCCCAATGTATTACGTGGCTAGATTATATTTGGTCCCTTTCTAGTTCCTTTGTCTCTGGCCCCTGGATCCAGTTCCTACCTCCAAACACTGAAAATCTTGGTAAGGATGCAGAGATGAAAGCATATGCACAAGGGTAGGGGACAGATTCATGATCTGGACCCTTCCTGTGTGTACCCCTTGAGCACCTCCGGCTCCAACTTCTGTGTGGCCCTCACAGCTTTTGTTGATTTTTAAAGTGGCCCCTGGGAGGGGAAAGGTTCTCCATCCCCTAATTTATGGGAATGGATATGCTAATTATCTGCATGAATTAAAGCTAGCATTTAATTATAGCTCTTGTTGCAAGGAAGTGTGATCTGAGACTCTTCTCCTCTCACAGGTACATCTATCTGGGATTAACCATCATCTTGGGCACCATGTCCATATTCCTCAGCAGCGCTGTTCTTATTGTTTTAAGGAAAAGGTACGTTCCGCAAGATGAAAACATTGCAACCAACGGAGGGAGAGGAATGACCTCGGCAAAGAACAGGAAGGGCAATTTCATCAATAGTGACCACCTCGTTCAGACGACCTACTGGCCAGAGAAGGAAACTCGGCTTTAGGAGTGCTGCTGCCCCAAGAGGATTTTGTGAAGTGCAGGGAGTTCCGTACAAAACTCTGTTACAAGTGAATGTGTTTGTGTGGTTCTGTAGGTCCAGTTTTCCACCCATTTGCAAAATAGTTCCCTTCTATGTAATTTTGACTGTAAATATTGAAGGCCTTCCTAGAACCTGCATAGGCCTGAAAATGCAGTTCAATATTTGTCTTTAAAAATATAGAGTAAAATCTAGCCCTCTTCTCAACCACTCGTGTAAATGATTCTTTGCAGGGAATTAAGTGATGCTCTGGAGTTTTAGTCCCCCCCCCTCCCCACAGACACAAACATACACGTTTGAGCAATTCTTCCATCTGGAATGGAAGTTTTGACTGCATCACATTTCTCTGAGAAGAGGGAGAAGCTGGTTGCGTGAGCAGAGAGGGGGAGTGGTCTAGAATGCCTGGACCTACCTCAGCTTGATTCTAAGGGTCTCTTATATGTTGGCCCTAAGAAGTTGGTGTAGAAAGCCTTTCTGTTGAGCCGGATAGGTAATCTTGCATATCCCATGCAAGCCTCTGTATAAGTCTTAAGGGAAGCCCTCTGAACTGGGAGAATTCCATTTATGATGATAATCAAACAAGTGGTCCTCAACCAAAGGTCTATGTACTGGTGTCCCTCAACAGCCAAGTTTCTACGAGTCTTTATCTGGGCTGGGTTGGAGATAGTTGCCCCGGCCACAAGTCTACATAGGTTCTTGGCACACAAGCCTCTGAAGGCCCTTTCTCCAACTGGCACCTCTCTCCTCCAATGTGAACAAAACTTGAAACAGAAAAAGGTTGGGATTGCCTCCTAGGCTACTAGCCACTGAGGGGCTTCATGCGGAGTAGCTGGCTTGTCCTGTTTTGGCAATTCTTAACCAGTTAGGGTTCTGAGGGCAAGGGTGGCCTTCACAATACTACTACAGATAAGTGGGGAAAGGACTAATGCTCCTTTTTGTTCTTTCTCTCTAATATTTGGGGGATCTCTTTAAGCGATTTTGCAAGCCTCCTGACTGAAATGGTTTGGTACCACTAGTTTAGATTAGCACAATGTTTTCACTACATCTTCCTTCTAAAGTGTGCTCACATGAACTCTTTTGAAATGTGACCTCACCAAAAAGGTGCCCTACTAAAAATGTTATTTTGGAAAAGACTTGGTATGATTTTCTTTAGCAAAGTTTGAATTAAAGATACAGCTGTTTTATTTTATTTTATATGATTTCTTGCTGCTTGCTAACACCTAACATACTGTACCATTCTATGTCCATTTTTATACAGAGTAATAGATGTGGTGATAGAAGAAATATATTATTTTTTTTTAAATTACTATGATAAGCAACTTTGGGGAGAATAAAATGAATTCTAACAACAATCATCTTTTGATTTTTGCTGTTCTACATTCATTTATCAAAGCATCCTTTCAAGGACTGATACTTTGTTCCAGTTTTTGTCACCGTCATCCAATGCTTGATTTCTGATTAAGAGCAGAGCCAAATATATCCTAGTGCCTAAAGAGCTGCAGGAAGAGGCCCTGACCAGTGGATCACCCTAAGTAGTTGCCTGATGTGGCTCTTCAAGGTAGAGTCGAAATGAATAGCAGCACTGAATTCACATATTTTAGGTTATTTGACTGGGACAAAGTGAGTATGACTTTCCATTTGGCCCATGAGCAGAGCCGGCCTTAGAATTTTACGGGGCCCAGGACAAACATAAAATGAGTGGCCCCTGGTGACCCAAACCCCTTGGGGGGCACCGTCTGTGCGGCCCTAGAGGTGGTCATGTTTGGGGCCTCACTCAGAGGGATGGGGGCCCTGCACCCTGCCTGTGTTGAAAAGGGGGCCCACCGCGGAGTAGAGAAAATAGCAGGGTCTCGGCGGTCGCCCTATGTTAAGGTCAACCCTGCCCATATAGGGGTCATTATTTATTTATTTATTTACATTTATATGCTGCCCTACGCAGAGACTTAGGCTGCTTTTAAACGAGGAGCGTTGAAGCGCCTCGTCAACGCCGCATTAAAGCAAAGCCGCCGGAAGTGACGTTCTCCCCGTTGCCGGCGGCGGTGGTGGCTGGAGACACGGGGCTTTGGAACGGCACACTCCAAAGCTCTGTGTCACCAGCCACCGCCGCCGGCAATGGGGAGAACGTCACTTCCGGTGGCTTTGCTTTAATGCGGCGTTGAGGAGATGCTTCAGCGCTCCTCGTTTAAAAGCAGCCTTGTTATTGGCAGTAGCTAGGGCTTATTGGCTGGTGAGGAACAAGGAAGGAAGCTGCTGACTAGCTATGGGCAAAATGTCTGTCTAAGCAAGGGCTGAGAGCTCAAGGGAAGATCACCATGGTGGAGACTGGAAGCTGACCTTGAGGGCTCCTCAAGGGGAAAGGTTTGGAGCTCACCTCAGGGGTCCCCAGTCTAGTATAATGAACGGAACCAGGCTGAGACGGCTAGGTTCCAGGGCAGGACTGAGGGTGCTTGCACATGTTCTGTGTGTTCTCGTGAGATTCAGTCTCCCGAGAAAATTGTAGTTATATGAGATCAACATGGGCTGAGTGCCCACACTGATTTGTCACGTGTGTGGAAAGTGTGATGGTTCCGTTGTGGGATACAATGGATCTGTGCTTGCGTTCAGTCCCTGCAGCTCCCCTCCCCCCCCATCTATTCTCCCCAGCCCGCAGTTCACAGTGGAGCAGCTCCAGCTGTGCAGCCCGAGCCCAGCGTGTCAGAACCTTCCTTTGCATGCGTCGCCTGATGACATGACAGGCCCGCGCCTGCAGAGGAAGGTCCCGAAGCATTGGGCTTCGGCTGCGTTGCCAGAACTACTCTACTGCCAATCAGGTGAGTCCCCTGAATCCTCCCTCCCCCCCCGCCCCCGGGATGTCCTCCCTCCACTTCTCCCGAGCTGGGCTGGCGGGTGGGCTGCCTGGGGTTGCCTCCCCGCTCTCCCTCCCCTCCCCCGCCCCCGGGATGTCCTCCCTCCACTTCTCCCGAGCTGGGTTGGTGGGTGGACTGCCTGGGGTTGCCTCCCCGCTCTCCCTCCCCTCCCCCGCCCCCGGGATGTCCTCCCTCCACTTCTCCCGAGCTGGGCTGGCGGGTGGGCTGCCTGGGATTGCCTCCCCGCTCTCCCTCCCCTCCCCCGCCCCCGGGATGTCCTCCCTCCACTTCTCCCGAGCTGGGTTGGTGGGTGGGCTGCCTGGGGTTGCCTCCCCGCTCTCCCTCCCCTCCCCCGGGATGTCCTCCCTCCACTTCTCCCGAGCTGGGCTGGCGGGTGGGCTGCCTGGGATTGCCTCCCCTCCCTCACCCATGGTTCCTCCCTCTTCCAGTGAGAAATTTTGCGTTACTTTAAGCAAAGTTAAATTTGAATGCATTGCACACATTCAAATTTAATGTTACTTTCTACTCATGTGAGTGACAGGGCTGGATTTTCAACCCTGTCACCCATGATGGGAATAATGTGAATTGCCCCTGCTGAATGAGGAAGGCCGTTTGCCCATGTTACCCAATCTAATATTGGATAGGAATTAACGTTAGATTGTGTAATGTGGGCAAGCAGCCTGAGCTGAGAAACACACCAGGAAGTTGGAGAAGAGTCCTAGTAAGGGAGGTTTAGACACACTAGCATGGGATACTGAGCTCATTCTGTAATGCAAGCATGTCGTCTTAATAAAATACCTTTTCTACAGCCTTGCCCGTTGGAGCAATAGTCTAGTCTTAAAGACACAACTGACTACAGGGGAGCGGATCCAGTTTGGCAAAGAGAAGGGCTAAAGCCATGAAGCTAAATGGGCACTGAAGTGAATTGGAGGGTATAAATAAAGACAAAGGGAATGGAGACTGGAGAAAGGAGCCCAGGTGCCTGGTAGATTTCTGGTTGAGTGAGGTACAGTCGAGACCTGAGGCTGTAAAATTGCCTGGTGGCAGCCAAACTGGTTACAAGAGTGTATCATGGTGGATAGTCACACTAAGGAGGCTATTGGAAGATCCACTGCAGCTGTTAGAGAGCAGAGCACCATGAGAGTCATGATGCAGCCTGATTGCCACATAACTTGAAATCTCATGGGAATTACATAACGCAAGATGAATCGGTTATACTAGTGACCCACGAGACCATCGGATGTCATCCACAGCAGACCTGTGGAACCATATTAAACAGTAAAATTTTAAGTGACTGGGTCATAGGTGGCATGGGGTGAAATGAGGTCTTGCAGGATTGGGGCCCAAGATCAGGGGCGGATTGGCCATTGAACCCAGCACGAGGATTCTCGGTGGGCCGGGCTGGTTGGGAGGGCCGGTCCCACGGTCTGTTTGTGTTTTTTGTTTGTAATTAAAAAACAAATAAATTGTCGGCCCCGACCCCCCGTTGGGTTGGGTCAGGATGGGGGGGGAGACTTGGGAGGCTGGCCCTCTCACACCCTCTGGCCCCTTCTCTCTCCCTCCCAGAAGTAGTATAAAAGCAACTTCCGGGAGGGAGGGCAAAGACTTGTGGTCAGAGATGTGTGAGCAGGCAGTAGAGCGTGGTGGTTTCAATTCAAACCACCAGGTTTTGCAGCAGCAGTGGCAGCAGCAGCACAGGAGCAGAGCCTCAGCGGAGGCAACGAGGAAGCAGAGCCAAGTGGCACTGGCGGCAGCAGCAGCAAGGGAGAAGTCAGGCCAGGAGGAGGCAGTGGCAAGGATGGAGCGAGCGAGGTGCAGCAGGTGGGGCCTGCCTGCGGGCTGGGGGGGGGAGCCTGACTGGGGCCCGGGGGGGGGTTAGGCTTGGGGG
>QEPC01009250.1:814427-845007 GCA_003113815.1 Sphenodon punctatus
CCACCCCTGGTGCCTGGAAGTCTGCTCCTAGCTGAGTCAAATGACTTCCCCCTCCCTGCTACATTTGGCCTTCCAGTGACCTGACAGAAGACCATGTTTTAGCCACCCGAACACAACCGAACGCGATTCGAATTGAATGAACTGTTCGGCCATTTCGTCGTTCGGTGTTCAGTTCCGTTCGGTGTGTTCGCCATTTTCGTCGTTCGGTGTTCGATTCCGTTCGGTGTGTTCGCCATTTCATTGTTTGGTGTTCGTTTACGTTCGGTGTGTTCATGTTCGTGTTCGTGTTTGTGTTCGGTTGTCCGAACAAGCCGAGTTCGGGCCGAACACCGAACTACCGAACCGCGTTCGCCCATCCCTAATGTTTGTTTAGCCTGGAGAAGAGAAGACTAAGGGGAGACATGATAGCCATCTTCAAGTATCTGAAGGGTTGTCACAGAGAAGATGGAGTAGACTTGTCCTCTGTTGCTCCTGAGGGCAAGACTAGAACCAATGGGCTCAAATTACAAGGAAGCAGATTTTGGCTAAACAGTAGGAAGAACCTCCTAACAGTAAGAGCTGTTCGGCAGTGGAACAGGCTGCCCAGGGCGGCGGTGGGCTCTCCTTCACTGGAGGTTTCCAAACAGAGGCTGGATGGCCATCTGTCAGGGGCGCTGTAGCTGTGGATTTCCTGCACTGAGCAGGGGGTTGAACTAGATGCCCTCTGAAGCACCTTCCAACTCTATGATTCTATGAAAAACCAGTTGCTTCGTGCAAGGCCCTGGGTGGCCAGCAGGTGGATGGGGCACGCACTGAGCGCACAGCCAACCACCACTCTCTAAAACGTCCCTCACCCACCGGAAGTGAATGTGCGCTCCACCGAGCACGCATGGACGTCCCCAACGTCTGTCTAAAAATAGCCTTAGATACCACATCGTCTCTGCAGAAGAGAAGACCCAGGAAACACACCTGACTATGCTTAAAACTGCCTTTATTGAGCAAGAAATGCCCACGGCTTTTTATTTTTGCCATGATCGATTGTCTACCTCTAGTGCTATGTTGAGGTTTAAAGAATGAAGCCCTGATGAAGAGTGTTTGAAACACGTTGGCATTTGACCACCATTATCTCAGCACTACCTGTATATGTTGGTCCTCCTTTTTGATACTTTTCATATTTATCTTTGTTTACTCATTTTTGATAGTGATATTAAATAAGTTCTGTTTTTAATAACTTCATCTACCTCTACAGACCTTTTTCCTTGGATATTTCTGTCTATTGGCAGGACTGTAGAACATTTAGGTCCTTGTTTTGTTGTTGGCTTATTAAGTAAGGACATTCCATCATGGAAGTGAACCATATAATGGAACGAGCTACCTAGATACCTTGAGAGAATCTACTAAAATACAGATCAATCTACTGCACAGATTCAATTGCCATCTACCACGCCACACTGGAGACATCATCAAACAGCTACAGACCATAATCATTGGGGACTAGGCCCTAGGGGGAAACCTCCCCAGAACCCCCTCTTCTGGCCTTTAAACAGCCCTACCCTCCACTCCAAAGCTCTCAGAACTGATTATCAAGAGCAAACTCCCTAATACCCAAGACACACTGACCCAAACAAGAAAAGGATCCTGCGTGAAACCTGCCAACTCATCTCTATCGCAGCCATTATCAAACCTCAAGGGAAAACCATTCAAAAAATACAGTCCTTGCACATGCAAATTCAAAAATGTGGTGTATTTGCATTCGGTGCACTAAATGCCTCCCCACCCCCTGGAAACTATATTGGTAAAATCAATCTTTACATAAATAAATGAACTCCCACCAAAAAAATCTTTGGACAAAGACAGTCAGTCTACTGGTATTCACTTCTTCCAAAATGACCACTCCATTTCTGATCTGAATTCTTGCCCTGAAAAGAAAAATTAAAAGATGGGCCTGGGAAGTATAATTCATTAGATACCAAACCCAATATCGATCGGGGCTGCTTATTTCACTATCAAAACGTGTAAGAGACATCTGGTTGTTTACACCTATACCCGCTGTGTCTCCCTACATCAGGGACAGAGAACCTCCCTGCACTCTCCAGGCCATTTTGAAAATGATTTCAAGCTTTGAGATCCATGGGTCCTTAAAGGGTGCACTGAGGAAGGGGAAAGTCCAGATCACGGATCTGTTCCCTGTATTTACTCAGTCTATAGTTGTGACTTTTGACAAGCTTGAGAAAGGGCCCCATATGTGGTCTGAAAGCTTGGATATTCTCACCACAATCTTCTAGATGCTGGTAGGGTAAGAACGTAGGCCTCTGGGTCCCAACTTCATCCGCGGTTGTGGAACTCCATCTGTGAGGAGGCTCGTCTGGCCCTGGGCCTGTTGGCCTTTCAACGTATCTGTAAGACTTGGCTGTTCGCCCAGGCCTTCAGAAGGGATGGTTGGGGGGTGTTGTGTTAATTTTTGTGGGAGGTGTTTTAAATTTGTTTTAATTATGATATTATAGATTTTTTTTAATGTTTAAAAATCGTTTTATATTATGTTGGAAGCCGCCCCGAGATGCCGTGGGCATGGGGGGGTGGCATATAAATATAATGAAATAAAATAAATAAATAAATTGAATTGAATCTTGGCCCATTCCCAGTCGCAGGCAGAGCAGACGTTGGCTCCTTCCCAAACCCAGAAGCAGCAGGCATTGACTTATCCTTTTGGCCTGGAAATAGGAATCTGGCTGCATTCCCAGGTTCTGCTTGGAAGTTTAAGGATAATCTAGAGGCAGTGAAACAGCCGCAGACTTCAGGAATTCAAAAAAACGAGTGCGGCGGTTTCCCCCAATTCAGAACAAAACAAAAGGTAAGGTTTGACTTTGAATCTTCTTTCCTCTAGAATCCTGTTATCCTGACCCTTAAAATAAGGGCCATTAGCGGAGAATTTAGGATTTCTTTGTAGCAATACTTAACACTCCCTTCTGTTTTGCACGAGCAGAATACTTGTGAGAAAAGCCTTTTCTTCAAATCTTGGCATTAAGGACTTCACCAGTTACCAAGGAGTTGTAATTGTTTCCATAGACTTGGCTATTTTTAATTGACAGTGGGCAACGGTGGTCTCCAGCATACAATAGTGGTAGTAGTCACTGCTGTAGGAAGATAAGGAGTGACTGCTACTAGGGTTACATATTGGTCTATGTTGTCGTAAAGAAATATGAACGGGAAGCAACAGGAAGATGCGGACTCTGCCTCTCCAAGGCTTTCTTAAATCACCTGTTCACTTGGAGCACTGCTTTGGCAGGGCTGCTTAGCTTGGCATGGTGTTAAAAAGGGGCTATTTTCCCTGGCCCTCTCATAAAAGAGGGCCTTGGCTTATAACAAAACTGTGATGTAGGATTGAACATAGTCTATGATGGAGTAAAGGGGCCTTATGTAGCATTTTGCCCCAAACCTTCAGAAAACTCTGGGTGGGTCTTCAGCTCATTGTAATTTTACTCAAAGGGGTTGGTGAATGGTGGAATGTAGCATCCAACCTAGTGCTCACCCCATATCCACCCAGTGGCAGCTAGGGCTGATGCGGCAGCAGCTGTTACTGCGCCGCGATTCCGTTCCACCATTTCGGAATTGCCCGTGCCACACCGTGACTTTTCTGCAGACATTCCGCTAATTCCGCCGGAATTCTGCAAATCGCGGAATTGCGGAAAAATTGCGGAAATTGCGGAAAACTGCTATTCCGCTATTTTGTGGCGCTGACGGAATTGTGGAAGTAGCGAAAATGTCATGTTTCCATGATTCCACTAAGTAGCGGAATTAAATAAGCGGAACTGCGGAACCGCGGAATGAAACTAGCGGAATGAAAGCCTCTGCCATGCCGTTCCACTAATTGCGGAAACAGCTACCGCTGCGATATTCCGCTACAGCCCTAGTGGCAGCTCTAGATTTTGTTCAGCCCTAGGCAAAATTTGAAAATATGTTCTTATGTTTTCTTAGTGGATAGTCCCGTAGCAGGTCTGAGCTGCTGGAGCTGAAATTTGAGCGTAGCCCTGCCTACTCCCACTCTTCTCTCTAAAAAGCCAAGATGGATGGGTGGGGAAGAGACTGAATGGAGCTAAACCTATCTCCAATTGGCCAGGTGGTGAATCCCACCTTTTTCTCTTCCTTCTCCAGCGATCGCTGGCGACAGCTGATGCTCAGTGAAGGGTCTTATAAAGGGGAGGATTGTTCATGTTTTAGCATCCTGAGAATGTGTATGTTATTTCTTTTTAAATTTTCTTTATGAGCGACTTTATGGGGACTTTTGGCTCTGGTGCCCTCAGCTGTCGCCTAGGCCTAAATGTGCCACCAGTGCAGTCACACCCACACACCCAGTCCTGCTCAATTTATTATTATTTTTTTGCATTACCTGGGGTTTTATAAATTTTATACAATTGTAATTGCTGTTGTAAATGTTTTTTTTAATGTTTTTTTAAAAAATATTGTAAGCCACTCCGAGTCGCCTAGGCGAGAGGGGTGGGGTAGAAATATAATAAATAAATTAATTAAATAAATAAAATTACTCATGGTGGCAAAGATCTCCAACATGTGGCTTGGATGATGCAGGGGAGCTGGGGTCAGTGGTGCTATAGGCTGACTACAGTTTAGACTCCAGAATGCTACATGAGGACATGTTGTTCTACCATCCACTATGTTTGAACAGGCCTGTTTTTTTGTGAGACCCAAGGCAAATTGCACCATTCCCCCCATCTCTGGGAGGCCTTGCTTTCACCACTTCAGCAGCAGTTGGGCACCATCTCCTCTCACATCCCCTAATGAAGAGGGGCAAAGCAATTGAGGTTTGGGTACAACTTCACTGTCCATTGGGGAGAAGAAGGAGAAGAGGAGTCACTGTTGTTAAGGCACCACTTCGTGGCTGTGGCAGGGCCTAGGGCGCAATCCTTCTTTAGCACCCATTTAGGGGAATTAGCTGTGCCACTGCCACGCCATGTTATGCCACCTAGCACGTTGAGTCTGAGCCGTGCTTGGCTTGGGCAGGTTGGCTCTTTATACTGACCTCCCTTCACCCCATACAGCCAGTCCCAGTTCTCACAAGTTAGAGGCTTATCCCACTAACTGGTGGGTCCCCAGGGGTTTCCTCCCCAGTCAGCTCGAGCCGAGCCAAGCCAAACATGCTCAGCAGCCTGTTTAGATTGCACCTGATGCTCCAAGCTCTATCTCTAGTTGGGTTTGCTGGGAAGCTGCTCCAGACTCTTGAGCTCTCAACTCTTCTGCCAGTGCTACACTATGCTACCTGCCTCCACACTCTTGGTTCTCCCAAGATGCACCACGCGCCCTGACTTCCTGGCTTCTGGGCTTTTTAGTGTCCCAGCCCAGGTGCTAGTCAGGTGACTCATTAGCCCCACCGTTTCAGACTCTTAAAGGGACCAATGCTCTAGTCCACTAGCCCCCTTCTCAGGGTACTGACTCTTCAAATCACTGTAACCCTGTTACAATGACCCTTCTAGTTCTTATGGCTTAGATCCTTCACACAAGTGTTTGAAGAGCGTTTTCTTACTCTATGACCAAGCCAGGGACAGAAATAGTTCTCAATAGGTGTTAGGTGGCTAGCTACTTGATAGGAGGAGGAAATTCTAAATAGAGAAGACCCAAAGAGGCAGTCGTGGTCAGTACTTGCAAGTTATTAACTGGGCGGAGGTAGGTTTGCATAACACTTGGCAAAATTATCTAGTTCACCCTTACAGCCACCCTGTGAAGAAGGTCGTCATTAATCCCATTTTACAGATTGGGAATCAAAGCTCATAGCTGACTTGTGGCTGCAGGGGCCTCAGATTTTCAGAAGCCCTATAGAACACCTGCCCAACCCCCACTGCTACCCCCACCCCCCCTCGACAGTTACCAGTCACCTATGCCAAGGCTGAGAGGCAGTGACTTAGCTAAGATCACTCAATGAGTTCATGGCTAAGACGAGATGTGAACCTTTGGGTGCAGCCAGATGAGCTGCACAGGCCCAATCACTGCATGGCCCCGTGGAGAGCAATCAGCCCCGCCACACTGCAGGGCCAGTGCAGGGAGCCAGGCACAAGCGAAGCAAGGCAGCTCGGCCAGGGGAAGCAAGGCAGCTCGGCCCATCTTGGAGCTGAGGTGCGTCCCACAGGAGCGGCTGCCCGGCCCTGCCCCACCTCCCTCGCTCCGGCCCAGCTGAGAGCCATCCCCTGGCTGTGACATGACCACGCACGATGGGTGCTGCTACCCATCGCTCACAGCCCCGCAGTCTTGCTTACCCCACTTGGGGTAAGGCTGTTCCGTAATGTATCCTGGAGATTTTCCCAAGGACATGACATGGAGCAGCTGGCTGTCTCCCCCGCCCACCCCCATGGGGAGGGGCGAACATCTAGCAGGCCATGGGTACACAAGCCACAGCATTGTGTGGCTCCTTTGCCCTGGGAGGGGGTAAGGCTACTCCCATGTAGTTGCACCCCTAGTCTCCCAAGACCTACCCACTAGGCTACACTGACTCTCATAAATTGATACCTTCTTTAGTTTCAGATTTTCCTTCAGCAGGTTTATTAGTTGTAGGCAATTTAATTGCCTGTATGGGCAATGGTAATAAAAACCTTATCGTATTTGATGAAGACTTTTTGACCTTTCTGGGCGATAGCTGTAATTCTAAAGATCCTTTTTCAAATAAATTGATACTAAACTTCCACTCTGCCACAAATTGTGGAACCTCATTCACTGGAGGTTAATAAACATCTGCCAGGGAGTAATGTTTGACTCAGAATGAAAGTCTGGATGTGTGCTTCTACTGGTACAGGCAACCTCCCCTTTAAGTGGTCAAGGCCTTTCTTTAAAAAACAAAATTGGAAAAAAGGTAGTTGTGACACTCCGTGATAAAACCAGTGACATTACACCAGGGAAGAATATGACCCAATGCATTTAAAAACTCTGGTTGAGCCAATGACAGATGCAGAGAACTAACCTGACATGCCCTTTGTTGTTTTTAATTAACAATTCACTGGAATTCTCTGGATGCGGAATGTGCCAAAATAAAATCAGCAACTGGGGGTCGGGGAATAAATAAATGTCAAAATATTTTACCCCTCCCATTTGTTAGATGTTTTCTCAGTTGTTAAGCATCTTCCTCTTTCTGCCAACTGAAGGCTTGGCCTTTCCACTCAGGAGTTAAATTTTACAGCCAATTTGCTCTCCTTTGTTCAGGGATTAGTCGACTGAGGATAAAAATGGCTTCATACCAGAATTGCTTACTGCAGTTTTCTCTTGCTGCTCAATAGTAGCCTGCTACTGCCAAGCAACCAGTTACAAGCTGGCCTAGTCTACTGGCAACTGCTACTAACAGGAGTTTGCTGCCACCTTCTGGTTGGAGGATTCCATTAACAGCTACTGCCCTAAAGGTGATTTTTTTTTTTCTAGTTTAGTTTTTGTATGGTTGGTTTTCATTCTGGTGGAATAATCAGCAGTGGCATTTACGGTTTTGCTGCCATAGACAAATTCTTTCTCATGATGAATGTAAATTAGTTTTGAGGGAGGGGATAGGGCAGAGCAGAGGGGGAGGGAAGGCAGAGACATTTTTTCACCTACTGGAATTCTATCCTGCTGTGGCTATTCTGCAAAACTTTTGCCTTCACTATTTTACTAGTAATTAATCTCAAAACCTTTGGTTTAGATAGACCAAGGGAGGGGTCCCACATGCCACTTTGAAAATTAAATTAGTACAAGCTCCATGGGCAAGGAGAGGGGGATTAGTTGTTGTGCTTCAGGATAATGGAAGGAGGAACATGGATGCCATGGATCCATCACCCCTTCAGTCACTTCCCATGAGCTGACTCTTTCGGTGCTTGAGGGTCAGGACGAGATTCACTGGCCAGATCCAAGAATTAGAAGGGGGCTAAATAAAAAATATTCATGGGCTAGAGTTGGCCCAAAGGCCAACTCTTCCCATCCCCACTCTTGAGATAGGGCATTCAGAGCACGGGCAGTAAGACAAACGCTTTGGCCCTTAAGTACAGGAGTATAATGGTAAAATAGCTTAGTTTTTGTATTAACAAACTTGATAAGACGAGTAAAAAAAACTATGTAAAAAACTGAGCAAGGGGATAATGGTCCTTTTCACACAAGATGCCCCCCCTTGCCCATGTGGGCAACTGGGTGGGCAAGGGGGGTCCATGACACTAGTGCGGGTGGGTTGGGGTGCTTGAGCGCTCCTGTGTTCCACCCACCTCCACCAATCCCCCACTCATGGAAGAATTGGAGAAAACGGAGGTGCTCCATGCATTGAGCTGAGTGGAGGTGGGTGGGTGTCTGTCCATGTAATGGGCTGCCCACATGCCGCACACTCACCGTAGTCTTCACTCATCCCCTCCGCACCGCCGCCCCATTTGAAAAGGGTCAATGTTTGCTCTTCTGCGTAAGGACCAATGGCACATTTTGAAGTGCACAGAAATCTGAGTAGATGCAGGGGAGAAACCAGAGGTGGTGGGACCCAGGGATGAAATGCCTCCATTTAGCCATGCTGTCCAGCTCCAGAGAAAACACAGTCCCTTGCCCTCCCCTTCCCTCCACCCTCAAAGCTATGTTTGCTTCTCAGTGGAATAGGGAGAGTGTGAGGTGTGAGCAGAAGATCATGCTCTATGGCCTCTGGGATATAAACAGCACTTGTACAGGTTGAACTGGGAGAGGGACAGGGTACATGTGCTCTGGGGGTGGGTGGAGCCTGGGGCATGACTAAGGGGGCTGAAGTCAAGTCATGCCACTCCCATAAGATTATCCTAGTTCCTGGCCAGATGTCCTGGGTCAGTTGTTTTGTAGACATCTTCCATTATTGAGAAGAGACAACCACAACTGTACACAACATAGAAGGAGTGGGAGCACCCTAGATTTATCAATAATGCAGCATATTCTTAAATGCATCTGAGAGAGTCTTCATCTGCATATAAACAGCATGAAACTTAATGAATGGACAGAGGAACATCATCAGACATTTTAATAAAAGAGAAAACTTCACTGGACTCCACTTGCCCTACTAGCTATTGTCCATGTCCCGTCTCCCTCCTTCCTTTTGCCTCCAAACAGCTTGAGCATGCTATTATGGCCAAGGTCATGAGGAAATCTCTCATAAAAGGCAAAAGATTTGTACACTCTGAAGAGAAGGCCAGAGGCCATTTACTCTAGTCTCCTCCTCCTTGACCTATCTGCTACTTCTGACACTGTTGACCACCATCTGCTCCTTGACACTCTATCTTCCTTTGGATTCTGGGACTCCATATTATCTTGGTTCTCCTCTTACCTCTCCCACCACACATTTAGTGGATCCCCCTCCACCGCCATCCCACTATCAATGGGTGTGCCCCAAAGCTCTGTCCTGGGCCCTCTTCTCCCTCTACATCTGTCTCCTTGGTAATCTGATATCCTCCCATGGCTTCCAGAACCATCTTTATACTGATGATTCTCAGATCTACCTCTCTGCACCAGAACTCTCACCCAGAATCCAGTCCCAAATTTCAGCTTGCATGTCTGACATCACTACCTGGATGTCTCACCACCATCTTAAATATGTCAAGACGGAAATTCTTAACATTCTTCTTAAACTTATTTCTCCCCTCCCCTCACTCTCTATTAGGGATGTGCAAACAGATCGCGGTTCGCTTGTTTGGTCATTCGGGAGCTGAGTTCGGGTTCGGTCTGGGAACCGGGTTTGGTCGTTTGGTTCGGTGGCATTCGGTTCGGTTGTTTGGAAATCGGTCTAGGTATCGTGTGGTCCCGTGATCGCGTCGGAAACCAGAAATTTGAGTGCGTGCAGAGCTTGTGTGGAGAGAGAGAGTGTGTGTTGTGGCTGGCTGTCTGTCTGGTTTTGTTTAGTGTGTTTTGGCTGTGTTTTGGTTAGTGTTTTGGCTGTGTGTTGGCCTGTGTGTTGGTTTGACTGTGTTGTTTTGGCTGGTTGGTGAGTTGGTGGGTGTGTTTGTTGGGTTATTTGTTTGGGATTAAAAAAAAAGAAAATGAAGAGGGTGAAGCTTGATAGGACCTCCTGGAAGGCTAAGGTGGTGGAGCCGGTGGAGGAGGAAGAGCCTGAGGTTGCTGCCGCTGGACATTTGGTGGTGGAGGTCGGTGACGGCTCCTCATCAGAGGAGCAAGAGCCGGACACAGGAGGTGCTTCCAGGTTTTTAAACTTTATTTTTACTTTGAGGACAAGAAGAATACTATCCTTTAGAGTCAGCTCACTGGCATGAAGGTGGGTGGGTGGGTTGGTAGTGGACAGTCAGGCACAAACAGTGGGCATCAGCGGGTGGCAGCGGATGTCTGCCACAGATAGAGAGGGCGTGGGGGGCTCTTCCAGCAGTCAGGCATGAGCTGATGGAAGCACCCACCCAAAGAACACATGCCAGCCATCCCAGTAGCAAGGGTCTCTCATTGCCATCCCTAGCGCCCCAAGGAGGGCAGGGTTTGCATGTGCTGGCCAGGGTCTGTCTATTGCCATCTCTCCCTAGAAGTAGGGCAGGATTTGCACGTGCCAGCCAGGGTCTTTCTAGTTGCCATCCCTAGCATCCCAAGGAGGGAAGGATTTGCACGTGCCAGCCAGGGTTACCGTCTCCCGTTGCCATCCCTAGCACCCCAAGGAGGGAGGACTAGAGGCATCATCATAAATGCATGATATTACTTAGGTGTTGTTTATGTGTTCCTATTTCAGAGAGGGTGAGCAATCGGATGCCGGTGCTGGTGCCACCACATGCAGGACACCGAGACCACCACACGCAAGACACCAAGGTGGAGGTTGCCAGTGCCACTGCCAGACAGTGGGCGCACAAGGTCCGATGTCTGGTGGTGGTATGAGAAGCATACCGATTTGCCATCTGCAAGATAAGTCACGGGGGCTGGAACAACAGGGAATGGATTGCCCTATGACCTGTTAGGAAGTCCCCTGCAGAGAGAGAGTGACCACCCACCCACCCACTTGTGAAGACAAAATTCAGGCAGGGCTTGACAGACCATTGGTCTGACACAGTATGGCACTTCTTATGCTCCTATCTTTTTATGTTCTTTAGGTATGTGGCAAAAGATTTAAAAGGGCCAGCCAGGGGACAACATCGGGGCTCATTGCCGATGTGGAGAAAGTGCACGGCAAGACGGTGAGGCAGAAGGACTTTGGCGTGGCCGTGGAGCATCATCACCAGAAGAAGGGGGGGAAGGCCCGCCATAAATAGGCCCTCCCTCATCCATGCCTTCGTCACCTCGAGGCTCGACTACTGCAACGTGCTCTACGTGGGGCTTCCCTTGTTCTTGGTTCGGAGGCTGCAGCTAGTGCAGAATGCGGCGGTTCGTCTTCTTACGGAGACGGGCCGCTGGGAGCACATCAGACCCGTGCTCCGAGCTCTGCACTGGCTGCCGATAGTGTGCCGAGCCAAGTTCAAGGTGTTGGTGATGATCTATAAAGCCCTACACGGTCTCGGCCCCTCATACCTTAGGGACCGCCTCGCCCTCCGTGCCCCAGAGCGGCTTCTGAGGTCTGCCAGGGGTGCCTTCCTGGAGGTCCCCCGTGTGAAACGGGGGGCCACAATGGAGAGGGCATTCTCAGTAGTGGGGCCACGGCTATGGAACTCCCTTCCGGAGGAAGCTCACCTGGCCCCTAGCCTGTTAACATTCTGGCGAAGTTGTAAGACCTGGCTGTTCGCCCAGGCCTTTGGGAGGGAGGGTGAGTAGGGTGGGTTTTTTTTTAGTTCCCCCACCTATTTTTGGCTATTTTTGGTTTTTATGATTGTATCTAGCCCTGTTTAATATTTTATAATATTTATGATGAATTTTAATTGATTTTATTGTGTTTTAATGTATGGAAGCCGCCCTGAGCTGCATGGCAGGAGGGGCGGGGTAGAAATTTATAAAATAAATAACACCATCAAAGCCCTTCCCCCTCCTCCAGCTCCACTGAAGAGTCCCCCCAGGAGGAGTCTTCAGCGGCAAGGGCCTTTCGGGCCGAAGTCCAGAAGCCAACCCAGGACTTCGTGCATGGCCTACGGCTGTAAGCAGCCACTATGGAGAACCGTCTGGTGGAAAAGTTCTAGGAGGTTGAGGTAGAGAAGCAGAAGGTGGAGGTGTACTCCCAGTACGTCTCTGCCGAGATGGCCGACCTGGAACTCTACCGCCAATCGGTCTCCAGGTGGCAGGGGCCGTGAACTTTGCCCTCCAGAATGGCTACCAAATGCCGGAGCATGGAGTGCCCGCCCCTAGGTCCTGTGCACCCCTTTTGCACCCCTTTTGGGTGGGTGATGGGTGGAGCTGGGTGTTGCGCGTGAGCGCATGCGCACCCCCACCTATCCCGCTCAGTGTTCACACAGATGAACACTAAGTGGACACCCATCCTCCTGTTTACATGGACACACACACACACAAACGCCCGAACACCGAGCCGGGGGGTGGGGGTGGGGTGTCCATGTAAAAATGGCCTAAAATATCTTGTTGCAATAAATTAACTACTAAATAAACTGCAGCCTGTAGTCCATGATTCATATAATGACCCCTTAACTGCCCATGTCTTAACTAGATTCCTTGGAGCAGGAACTGTCCTTGATGAGTATCTGTACAGCACTGCATACATCCGTATTTCTACTACTGTCCTAGTAGTAGTAATAAGAAGAGTCCTTCCAGACTAGGAGCTGAAGTGATGCTAAGAGTCGAGGGGCATAAGAACTGCAAGATTGGCTCAGACTAGGGTGGTCATTGGTCCCTGTTTTATACAGGACAGTCCTGTTTTCGAAGGGTTTGTCCGTTGTCCTTTCTCCACGCATTTTTGTCCTGTATTTTCACCACTGGCCCTGACTGTACTCGGGGAGTGGGTAGAACCGTGTTTGCAGAAGCCCTGGTAAGTATCCAGGTGGTGGCGCATGCAGGATCCATGGGGCTTAGGATCGACCTCAGCGGCTGGAGGGTGAGTGGCCCTGGGGAGACCCGCAATGTTAATCTGCATCCCCAAAGCATGCAGGGAGGGTGACTGGCTCCGATCAGGAGAGGCTCTCCCACACCCCTCCCTTTCTCAGCCTCAAACAGGTGGCTCCCCCTTCCCCTAGTGTGCCCAAAATGCCGCTCCAGCCAGGGCCTGTCAAGGCTGGCGCTCTCCCCTCCCCCATGTCCTGTATTCTGGAGGATGCGTCAGTGGCCACCCTAGATCAGACTCATAGTCATCAATCTGTCTCTGAAAGTAGACAGCATGCCTTAAAGGAAGTTAGTGAGTCCAGGGCGGCCTTACCACAGGGACATGTGGGGTGATTACCTCAGGCCCTGCTAATTTCCGTACTTCTGGGTGCCCCACAGTGACCACCCAGGTTCACCAGAGCAGGAGGCCCTCCCAGTGGAGGGCCTCCAGCATTAGGCCCTTCAGGGAGTGGGGCCACAAGGACCCCCACATTTTATCTTTGCCCTGGGCCTTGCAAATTCTGAAGCCAGGCCTCTCTGGATCTGCATCCCAGGCTAACGTGGAATAAGCCTCCTTATCACCATAGTTAGAGCAGGGATTCCCAAACGTAGGGGTTTTGCCCCCCAAGCAGGGTTGCTGCACTGCTAGAGTCCTGATAAAAGTGGATCTGCATAATTAAATAGGCAACTTTACAGTATTTGGGGATCAGAGACTCTCTCTTTTTTTGTCTCTCAGTGGTCCACAGTCTGAAGTTTGGGAACTGCCCGAGTTAGAGATTGGTTTTAAAACACGAGATTTTATGTCCTTTTAAATTATTTCTTTCTGAATAATACAGTAATGTGCTTGCAAATCAGTGCAAGACCATTAGCTAAAAAATGCTGTGAAGAGTCAGGCGCTTCCTAGTAGGGGTGTGCACCAGGGGTCCCATGTTGTTTTTCATTATCGTTATCGTTTTCATTATTAAAATGTGTCATTTTATCGTTAACGACAATGTCATTTTTGTTGTTGTCGTTATCGATCAATGTCATTACCAATTTCAAATGAAGATTGTTTTTTTTATCATTTCGTGATCTCGCGAGACCAGGAACAATACCAAAGCCAGAAATGGTAGTTCAATCGACTGTGAGGTGGCATGGTGTGTGGCTGTCTGGTTGTGTGTGGTTGTTGTGACTAGTTAGCGGTGTGTGTGTGTGTGTGGTGTGGTGTGTCTGTTTGAGGATGGAAGGTGAAGGAAGCAGAAAGAAGAATCTGAGGAGGAAGGTTGAGGTGGACGCCGAAATGATGTAGACCCAGGCTGGACCATCTCGTGAGGTGATGGAGGTGGGCTCCTCATCAGAGGAAGAGAAGGGCAGAGGAGGTGTCACTGCCAGGTTTGTAAAATTTGTTTTTATTTATTTAATGTTCCAGATAACTTTGAGGACAAGAAGAATACTATCCTTTAGAGTGAGCTTTCTAGCATGCAGGCTAGCAGGGAGGTGGGTGGGCTGGCCGTCAAGCACAAGCAATAGCAGCACCCAGAGACATGCCAGGGTCTCAACTTGCAGACAGCACCCCAGGAAGGACCAGATTTGCGTGTCTCTTATTTCTGGGTCTGCCAGAGAGAGGAGCTCTTGCAGCAGCAGCAGCGGGTATCAGCGAGTGACAGTGGAGGAGAAGGCTGGCAGGTGGACAGGCTGGCAAGCGGGCGGGCGCCGGTGGACAGTCAGGCACGAGCAGCAGCAGTAGCACCCTGAGACATGCCAGCCAGGGTCTCAACTTGCAGACAGCACCCCAGGTGGTGGTGGTGTACATGGGAGAAAGGGAAAGAGGCAAGGAGGCAGCAGCACCATCCAGCCACTTGGTGTGTGAGAATGGGTATTGGTCTGGGAAGGACTAGAGGCATCACTATGATTGCATGATATTATGTAGGCATTATGTGTTCCTGTTTCAGAGAGGGTGATTATGATGCTGGTGGTGCCAAAAACCCGTCAAGGCCGACCTCACAGACCCAAAGCAGGGTACAGACCCAAAGCAGGGTTTACCAAGGTCCATGGTATGGAAATATTTCCATACTCCAAAAGGCGGCTGCACAGAATGCAAGGTAAGGCACGGGGGCTGGAACAACAGGGAACGGATTGCCCTATGACCTGTTAGGAAGTCCCCCGCAGAGAGAGAGACTGGCCACCCACTTGTGGAGACAGAATGAAGGCAGTATGGCACTTCTTATGTCCCTGTCTTTTTACGTTCTTTAGATCTGCAACAAAAAGATTAAATGGGGTCCACAGGGGACCACGTCTGGGCTCCTTGCCCGCAGAGAGACAGTCAACCTCATCAAGGTGAAGAGGGGTGCGTCTGGTGGCCACGATAGCACTCGCAGGGAGGAACATCAGGAAGAGCAAGGGAGGAAATCGCGCCAGAAGAGGCGCCGTCGGACAATTCGCCAGCCCCACAGGAAGAGGGCACCCCTGAAGTGAGGGCATTTTGGGGGTCGCTGCGGAACTTGGCAAAGAAGTTTATGAAGGGGTTCAAGGCCAACACCAGGGATGTGGAGGGACAAGCTGGTGGAGCGGTTCTGGGAGTTCCAGATATGGGAGCAGCAGGCTCAGGCTTATGTGCAGTACATAAGTACTGAAAAGGGTGCCATAGAGGCATTCCGCCAGTCCCTGGTGGCGTGGAAGGAATCCATGTTGGGGACCCTGGATGTTGCCGGACGACATGGGGCAACGGTCGGCGATGTCCCCACACCTCGGTCCCATGGACTGTTGTCCCCTTTCCCCTATGTTCCAAGGGACAGGCCCAAAGAAGCCTAAGTTATTTATGTTCTATGCCTTTTTATAATGCAAATGTTTATTTTCACCATAGTTAAAATGTGTTTTAAAATATTTTTATAAAAGTTATATTTGTTACCAGCCGATTTTGACCTGTCCAATCTGTTGTCCCTCTGTGGTTCTTCTGGCAGGGGGTAGAACCTCATTATATATAAAGCTTGTCAGATCCCTACCTGACAGTAGCAGGACTGTCACTGGTGCGTATTAGCGCCAAGATGTGCCAGGGTCTCAACTTGCAGACAGCCGCCCAGGAGGGGCAGGGCTTCTGTCTGTGTGGGTGTGCCAGAGAGAGAGGGGGGAGGGCTTTGGTAGAGGCATCAGGAGCAGACTGGTGGGTGGGAGCTTGCTGCGGCTCCCCATATTATCTGCTGCTGCCCCCAGTGAAAAATCACTGCTGGCAGTGCCTGCTGGTGCTTCATGAGGGGGGTGTAGTGCTGCTGCAGCACATACACACCTTGCCCTTGGCGCCTTCTTCCAGTGCCACCACTACTATTTATTTATTGATTTCTTTATTTTTATTTCTTTATATTTATTAGCCGCCCCCTCATGCCTACGGCACCTCAGGGCAGCTTACAAAACTAAAACAACGCATCAATAAAATTCAATAAAAACACTAACACAACAATTTAAAAAATATCTTAACCCCCTCCCCCAATAGCCCCCAATTACCCCATCCTCCCACCCCCTCTCCGAAGGCTCGGGCGAACAGCCAGGTCTTGCAGGCTTGGCAAAAAGCCAGCAGACCTGGGGCCAGGCAGGCTTCCTCCGGGAGGGAGTTCCAGAGTCACGGCCTGGCCACCGAGAACGCCATCTCCATTGTGGCCCCCCATTTTACCTGGGGGACCTCCAGAAAGGCAGAGGCCCCTAGTAGAAGGCTGGGGCTCCCTGCCTTCCACAGATGCCACTCCCAAGATCTGTGCTTCGGCCTGTTCCTCTGATAAGACCTGTCACCTTGAGGGGGAAAAAATCAGGTCTCTTCAGCTTGGGCAGTGAGCTGCCACCAGTGGCAGAAGTGGCAGCGGGCTTGCCAACTCCCCCACACGCACGTCCACACCTACGGCCTCTACCAGGGTCACCTGCCCCAGTGGCTGAACTACTAGCCCTTCCCTTTCTCATTGTACACACAAGAGCACACACCCAAATATGTACTGTATGATTGAATTATATATACAAAACCAAACCTATATTTATACAATAACAATATGCCTATCCTATAATCCTATTATATATCATAAAACAGACTAGCCTAACCTATAAAATATCTAATCTCTATATGTACACAACAAGCTCCTAGTCTTCACCTATAAAGCTCTTCACAACCTTGCTCCCCCCACCTCTCTGCGCTAATTTCCCTCCATACTTCAGTCTGTGAACTCCGCTTCTCCTCTGTCCCTTCTCTCGCCCTCCCACGCCTCCCCTAACTGCCTTTGTCCCTTCTCCCTAGCTGCCCCCCATGCCTGAAGCTCCCTCCCTGCCCACATCCGCCTCGCCAACTCCCTTCGTACCTTCAAATCCCTCTTCAAGACCCACCTCTTCCACTCTGCCCTCCCCGAGACCTCACTCCCCTCACCTAACTCCTGCTGATACCCTCCATCCAGTACAATCTGTTACCTGAGCTCTGTGTACTCATATTCTCACCACATGGACCAACCAGCCATCATTCTCGATGTAACCAAGCCAAGCAAGTGCACCTGAGACCTCGCATCTTCGTGAATATTAGACCCCTTGTCTCTCCCTCTGTTCCCCTTCCTTTGTGCCCCCCCCTCCCGTCTCTCAGATTGTAAGCCCTAGGGCAGGGACTGTCTATTGCATTACTTTGTAAAGCACCAGGTACATTGCTTGCGCTATATAAATGCTTGATGATAATAATAATAATATTTAATATCATCTATCTAAATCTAAGGGAGACAGGGGAAGGGAAAAGGAAAACTATTATCTCATTATCTATATAACTATTATAATCTATGTCTATAATCTAATCTATACATAGCTATATGTAATGTACAGGGGGGAGGGAAAGGGAGAATGTAAAATGTAGGGTATGAGGAAGGAAAGCAATTAATACAATGAGGGCTAGGGAGGATTTGGTGTGTGCAAGCACCACAGCCCTGTAAAACGCAAACTTACAAGCAGAAAGCTCGCAGAAACAGAGAGAAAAAGGCTGCCCACCCATTATAAAGGGTTGCAGTGCCCTTCCCCAGAGCCCAGCTGATTGGTTGTGGGAGGCCGCAGGCATTGAGCAATCACAGAGACTGCTGGGGCCTGCTGGTGCTGCTCATTGGCCAGCGATACATCCACCAGATACTGTTGAGCTACTTGCCCCTCCCAACACAGGCACAGTTCAACCCTGTTTAGGGCTCCGAGATGTCTGCTCCTTCCTCCCCTCTCCATTTCCATCCAAAACCCAACTGCCACAGCAGTAATAGCGACAATGATAACAACATTGTCGTATTCGTTATTGTTGTTATTATCCATTGTAGTTTTCGTTATTGCAATAACGACAATGAAAATGACAATTTTTGTTATCGTTATTGTAATAATGAAAACGATATGCACACCCCTAGTTCCTAGGCAATGGCATCTCACTCAAACACCTCAGTCCTTGATTAGGGAAATCATTAAATATCTGGGAGCTAGAGCAGATCATTCTCAGCATGCAGCTTGGGTCAGATTTCTCAGAGAGCCACCAACAAGTTCACCTTCATACCAAATTATCATCAATCGTCACTTGTTAAATACATTTTACATAACGGCCCAGCTTCCCGCTTGGCCGGTCAAAACATTTTCTAGAATGTTCATCCTGTGTTCAGAAAATAAAGTTTTATATAGAAACAATACTTTCTAGCTCTGACTGAGAAGATAACATCATTCAAAAGGAGAATTTGGTGTGTAAATTTGATGCCCCTGAGATACCTGAACTGCATCACTTCACCAGCTGTTAAATGTGAAACATAATTATGATGATCTAAATGGTGACTGTTGTTAACCAGGTCACTGCTGATCACAACACAAGATACAACAAGGATGGGTCTGATACCTCAGAGGTAGAAATGTAGTTGGGACAAGGCCCTGTAGTTTTTATCCCCAAGTGGAGGCTGACTGAGGTGATCCCCAGAAACCTTTCAGTGGCCCAAAATCTTGCATAGTCTCACCAGTAGTAGTTGGGATGGGTGTAATTATAGTGGAGGGCACATCCCCCATAAATTTCCTCACTCCATAGTTCCAGAGACACTGACACAAGGCTTACGTGGGTCAAGGGAATCCAACACTTACTCAGTTGTAGCCTTAAGTTATACCACTAGTAGTTGGTCCAATAAAAGATGATATCTAAATTACTTTGTCCCAGAAAGCAGTGCAGAAAAATGTAAAGTACAGCAAATACCAGCTAGGATTCATTCATTCATTCATTCATTCATTCATTCAAATAAATAATAAATAAGGCTCAGGGCAGCTTGCATAACACCCAATAAAAACACATACCATAAAAATACAATAGAACTCCATTTTAAAACCTCATTAAAAACCACACCCTCACCCCTAAGCCCTTCCACGTCAACCCCTATCCTCACCTACCAAATGCTTTGCCAAAGAGAAAAGTTTTGTGCTGCCTCTGGAAAATGTGTACACTTGGGCTCTGATGGATTTTCAGGGGAAGGGAGTTCTATATAATAACATACAGGCAGCAACTGAGAACTCCTCAGAATTATGACCTCATGCACAGACAGCATGTCCCCAGTTGCCACCTTTATCTATAGTTTGGGAATCTTTGGGGTAGAGGGTTGACATCGCTTGTTTTCTTGAAATAAAGACAACAGTGAACTGTCTTTGCTACTTTTTACCTCCAGTTTCGTTACCTCAGAGTAAAACTCCTCGCCTTTTCCAAGTATGTGCTCAGCTTATGTGTAGGTATGAAACCTGATTTGCTGTCATGAATAGACAAAGCTTGCTATGTCGTGTACTTGCAGCCTGTGGGGAGAGAAATACCACCAGATAAATACCACCAGTTAAGGAATTGGGCAACCAAACCCTCCTGTCTTCTGGCTAAAATCCCTTCTGCCAAGCACAATATGAGCATCTGCAAAATAAAATGCCATTCATCTCTTAGCATGTTGGAAATAGGCTGTTGCTCCCGTGTATTCTTTGAAGATATAAACTGCTTGTTAACTCTGGGGACTAGTCCTGGTAAAGTGGCCACAGGATCCAGTCCCCAAACAACACTCTGCCTTGCTTTGTTTTTGCCACCAATTATACAAGGTGCTCTGCATCCTTTACCCATATACACAACTATTCACACAGTTTGTCTTTGAATGTTCTTCTCTTGGCTAGCTGGGTCCTTCTTTGGACTTCTGCTGGATTTTCCTTGAGGAGTCTGGGCACCTGTTAGCACAATCCCCCTACAGTGGTCTTGTAAGGCAGAAGGCTGGTTGGAAGGGACATTGGTCTGGTTCCTTCTTCTCAGCCAGTCAGCCAGCTTCCAGGATGGTTGCAGTGGCAGGAAATCATAGGACCATAGGGCCAACCCCTTTTCTGACGTGACCACCCCGTGCATTCTTGGATGCTCCAATTCTGCAAGCTAACCACAGATGTCCCTAGCTTAATGCAAAGAAATCAGGGTTTCCTCTAGAGCCCAGAGACCCTAGGTCAACACCTGGGCTCTCTCCATGAAAACTGGAGATACAGCAGTCCTCACCGCATGGTATCTTTCTGGATTGGAGTGACCAGCTGGTCATTACAGGGGGTCAGGAAAGTGTATCTTCTTTTGGAGATCATCTATAGAAATTAGCAGAGCTTAATTTGGGGAGTGGGGGTTGCCAGGGCTCAACGCCAGAAAATAAAATCATGGGGTCAGGGAGATGAGCCCCGGAAATGTTCCAAAGAGGCGTTTGCACTCCAAAATGTGACAGACCAGGAAAAGGCGGATATTGGCCATTTCAGGCTTCGAAACAAAAGCCAGGAGCAAAAAAAAAAGACCTGGATGGTTTATTTGGCTTTCAATGATGACTTTCTCGTCCCGGTTTCTGCACTGGTCATCCAATAGATTAAATCCCAAGAACTCCTGTCTTCTATTCAGCTGTAGAGAGGCAGAGTTGTCCAGTGGTTGAGTTGCTAGCTGTACAATATTTAGCTGGTTCAGTTTCCTGCTATGACATGCACTGGGGCAGGCAGGGGGCTTCTGGGGCAGGCTTGGGTCCTGGCAATTCATTTCTTACAAGTTAAGCACTGGAAATGAGTAAAATGCAATAAACCTAAGAGACAGTTTGATACTGGGCTACCTCTGTGCTGAAGCAACATTCAGAGCCTTAGGCTTTATCAAGTTTTCTACAAAGAATTCAAGCTGTTGGCCTGTTGTCCTCTTTGCTATCTTTTCTGATTATACACATATTAAGATGAAGGATCAAGCTGTGTCGGCGTAAACAATGCACTCGACTGTCTCCGTTTTTTAAAAAAAAGGGGGGGGGGAGCTGCACAGAAAGTTTGCAAATGCAGGAAGATTACATTCTTGAACAATTTCTGCCTAGATACTTTTTGAGTCCTGCAGAAGCCTGTGCCATTACAGTGCTCGCGGGACAGGGCGCAACTAGGATTGAGAGACACATGACTAAGCAAATGTGCCTAATTTGGGGCTTCTGTTTGTCTAGGAAGTTGACCACCTAGGCAAGTTAATGATTCTACAGATAAGCATCGTCACAACTATGTTTAAGGAGAGATCCCTGCGCTCCTCATCAGTTCAAGTGATGGAATAGCTGCTGCCGTGGTGGCTTTCAAGTCCAGGCAGGTACCTTATGCTTTCTTTGGAATTTAAGATTAAATATTTAAATGTGCCATAGGTGTTTAATCAGTGCAGAGAAGGGCAACAAAGATGATCAAAGGGATGAAATGGCTTCCAGTTCCATAGGAAAGGCTTAATAGATTACCGGATCTTCAGTTTAGAGAAGGTACAGGTATAGAGGGGGCAGGATGTGATCGAAGTTTACAATATCATGAGAGGTGCAGAGCAAGTAAACAGGGAGCTGTTATTTACCCTTCTCAGAATACTAGAAGTCTAGAAGTAGGGGACACTCTATGAAATTAAAATCAAGACAAGCAAAAGGAATCCCACCCCCCTCAACGTACAATTAAGTCTGTGGTGGAACTCATTGTTGAAGGTTGTTGTGAAGGCCAACAACATAGCTGGTTTTTAAAAGAGGATTAGATTAAAAAAAAAATGTATAGGTCCGGATAGGTCAATAAATGGTCAAGGCGGTCAGGGATTGAGATCTCCAACTGCCGGGAGTGAATAGGAAGAAATGGATCCGTCCATTATGCACACTCATGCCCTTTTCTAAAGCAATCTAAGTTAATCACCATTGGGAACAGGTTGAGGAGCTCAATTGTATTTGATGAAGTGTGGCAACGTATGCTGCTCATTACTGTTGGGAGTTCTTTAGCATTTCTTTGAAATCAGAGCTGTACCTCATACCTAACTAAAGAATACTCACTGTTGTTAGGTCAGTGCCTTCCAGTTCAATTTTAATGATGATCACGCACACAGTGCACATATTCCTGGCAAACTCCCCGCTTGCTTTATACAGGGAAGGATTCTCATTGACATCAATGGGAAAACATGTAGGGGGAGACTAAGGCCGTTTTTAGACGTGCGCTGGGATCAGGCACGGGAGCGGCGAAACAGCCACGGCACTGTTTTACACGAACCAGAAGTGGAAGTGGTGCACATGATTGGCGGCCGTGCATTCTTTTCCGACCGCGTATGTCCCCCCAGAGAAATCAGGCCGGTTTGATCGCGGTCGGCAAAGAATGGGCGGCCGCCGATCACGCGCAGAACTTCCGCTTCCGGTTTGTGTAAAACAGCCCCACGGCTGTTCCGCCACTCCCACGCCTGATCCCCGCTGCACGTCTAAAAACGGCCTAAGGGGAGACATGGTAGCGGTCTTCCACTACCTAAGGGCTGTCACAGAGAGGATAGCAAAGACTTGTTCTCTCTTGCCCCATCAGGCAAGACTAGAAATCATGGGCCGAAATTACAAGGAAAGCAGATTTTGGTTAAACATTAGGAAGCCCTTCCTAATGGTAAGAACTGTTCGACAGTGGAACAGGTTTGCCTAGGGCGGTGGTGGGCTCTCTTTTGCTGGAGGTTTTCAAACAGAGGCTGGATGGTCATCTGTCAGGGATGCTGTAGCTGCAGATTTCCTTCATTGAGCCAGGGGACTGGACTAGATGTCTTCTAAGGTACCTTCCAACTCTATGATTGTATTAAATGAAAACAGGATTTAGCTATGCATGTTACTTCAGAACATGTATTCTTTAGTCATACTATGGAAGCCTACCATTTAAAAAGCAATCTCTTTTCATGCTTTAAAAATGTGTTACAAAAATGAGTGAGTATATCAGTCCAGAGAGCTCATGCAAATTGGCTTTAGGTCTGAGAAAGTGGCGTACTGCAGATAACACCCTAAAGTTTTATATTGTTCCTCCGTTCCATTTTGTATCAAATGGTGAAACTTCCCTTCAAGGACAGACTAAATTAGGAAATGTTAGCTGCAGTGTAAACCTTAATGCCAATCTCCTGCTGTGTCCTGTACTGTTATGCTGCCTGAACCTCACCTTAGGCTGCTTTCCGATGTTACTTGGGAGGGGTGGGAACTTGTGTAGTCGCCACCACACCTCTGTAATTGTGGGCTTAGCGCCTGTCAGAATGCACTAATCCCATTTATCATGAGAGAACACACGCCTTTATAATAAAGGTGACATTTGGGGACCCGGTGATGCAGAAGTGTTTTCTCATAATAAAAGGGGATTCGTATGCTTTTAATACCAGTAATTTAGAACCCCACCACTGATTCTATATAAGGGAGATGTTTTATTTTTCAAACATAGAAATGTAATTGAAAATGAGTAAAGAGATGATTAGGACCAGTGCTCCCCCACCCCCATTTCAGAAATGGTCAAAACTTCACCCCTTCTTGCATGACATAGGGTGATTTCAGACGTTACGGGGCCCATTGGCCCCGTACCGAAATCAACCCATTCATTCCCCACCGGGGTCACCCCGTCATGCCGTAACAGACGTGCCGGGGGCATCCCGATGGGGAATCTGGGAGGGGGCGGGGCCGCGTGGCACAACATGCGGCCACATGGCCCCGCCCCCTCCACACTCCCGCCGCCCGCTCTCTGGGGAGACGGGCGGGTGGTGGGGCCAATGCGGCCGCCGCGTCGGGCCGTGGCGTCCGGCCAGACGTTACTTTTTTTTGGTCCCCACTGGGGATCTCTTTGACCACGCTTCCCGGGACATTCCCCCGGCTAGCCCGGGAAGCGTGGTTCAAATTGACCCCATGTGGGTATTGACGGTGGCGAACATCTGGCAGCCACCAAACAGACGTTCGAGACACAGTGACCACAGGTGGGTATTCACCATGGTTCACTGGGTGGGGCAACCAGAGGCCCTGAATTTCATCTTTGCCCTAGGCCCTACAAATTCTATGGCCTCACTGGCCCCCATTTTAATCAGGTCAGGGTACGGGGGCCCCACTCCCTCTCAGTGTGACCACAAACATGACAACCTTTAGGGCCCAGTGGAGGATGCACATGAGGGGGCAAGCCATGGGGAGGGGCCCTCAGGGAACCTGCATTTTATCTTTGCCCTGGGCCCCACAACTTTTAAGGCTGGCCCTGGCTTCTCTAGCATCTTCTTAAACACTCAGGACAAAATACTTTTCACTAATTGTCCAAAGTAGCTGTTCCGTCACTGTGCTCTTGCCTCAAACTGTCATGAGCTGGGGTTACATTTGTCTAACCCAAGGGCGAGGAACATTCTCCCTCCTGTGAGCCACTTAAAAAAATGTGTATAAGCTCCACAGGCCAGATTGGAGGAGTTGGCAGTAGGGGCAGGGAATTAAGGAGTGTACTCAGGACAGGGGGAATGAAGTGGAGAGTCTAAGATCATGAATCTATGACAAGAATCCATCCCCTATCCTTGAGTGCATTCCCTCACCTCTGTTCCCTTCCTGCAGAACTCATGCTAAAAGTGCTTGAGGGTAGGGACTGGATTCAGCGAAGAGATTCGGGAAAAAAAGACCAAATTAAAAATGGCTCTAGGCCACCCACGTTTGACCCACAGACCAGGGGCTCTCCACCTCTGATCTAACTTATACCAATAACTAGTGATGGGACTATTGGTATCGGATTAATCTGATAAAACCGATACTATTGGTAGCGGCATATCTTTTTTTAACTTTGCCGATTTTTGGGATCTTTAATATTGCGGCCATTTTTAAAATGGCCGCATGTTAAAGATCTGAAAAATCAGCAATGTTAAAAAAACCTATATGCCGATACCGATAAAACCGGTATCGGATAGAACCGATACCGGTAAAACCGGTAACCGGTAATTCCCCAAGAGTCCCATCCATACCAATAACCATCTTCATTTCTAATCAAGTTCATAACCAAACAGAGATCCTGGCCTCAGCCGCCAACTGTTGACACATCTTGAACTCTGGTCTTCTCTCTACATTGGTGTCAGGCACTGCTCTCCAGGGGTGTTCAGAAAACATTTTCTTTTTTGTTTACAAAACCCCCTTTGGGAGGTTTTTGTAATCGACCCTACAATTTTTTAGTTTTTTCTGTATTTTTTAAAATTAAAATTCATTTAAAAAAAAAATCATTTGTGTATACACAAAATTGCCATCGGGCCATTCTGCACATACACATGGCTCTTTTCCAAAATGGTGCCAGCAGCATCGGTACCATTTTGGAAAAGGACATCCAGTCTGTGCATGTGCAGGCTGACTGCTGGGATTGCCACATGTGCAATTTTTTAGAGGACACTTTTGAGAAATACAGATTGCAGGGCTTCATTGGAGCCAGTGCAGCCCTGCAGCCTTTATTTCTCAAAAGTGTCCTCTAAAAATGTGCATATATGGCAACCCTACTGACTGCCCTTCTTCGAAATGGCACTGCCACTGCCAATTTGGAAAAGCGGATGCATGCGTAGAATGCTCCGGCAGCCATTTTGCACATGCATAGTGATTTTTAAAAAAAAAAATGTATTCTTAATTTTAAAATTGTAAAAAATCACAGCGCATGTGCAAAATGGACACCATGGCATTCCCAAAATGGCACCGGCAGCATCAGCACCACTTTGGGAAAGGGGTGCGCATGCGCAGAATGGCCCTGGTGGCCATTTTGCACAGCCAAATATGCCATATTCACCTTCAAAGCCCTTCATAACCTCGCTCCGCCCACCTCTCTGCTCTGATCTCCCTCCAAACCCCTGTTCGAGCACTCCGCTCCTCTTCCCTTCTCCCTCGCTGCCCCGCACGCCTGGAACTCCCTCCCTGCCCTCGTTCGCCTGGCCCCCTCCCTTCATACCTTCAAGTCCCTCCTCAAAACCCACCTCTTCTGCTCTGCCCTTCCTAACTCCTGCTAATCATCCCCACCCAGGATTATCCCCCACCTGTTATCTGCAAACTCCTATTTACTGTAACCAAGCCAAGAACGTGTACCTGAGTTCTCGCATCCTCATGAATGTTGCATCCCTTGTCTCTCCCTCTGTTCGCCCTTCCCTGTCTCCCCTCCCCTTGTCTTTAGATTGTAAGCTCTCGGGCAAGGACCTTGTCTATTTTATTCTCTGTAAAGCGCCAGGTACACTTCTGGCGCTGTATATAAATGTTAATAATAATAATAATAATAATATTCATAATATTCATTTCAGCTCTGCCTAAAACTCACTTTCCGTAACATTTATTTACATAGCACCAGCAACGTACCTGGCATTTTACAGTCCTCGGTTATAGACAGGTCCCTGCCCCAGTGGGCTTACAAGAGAGACAATGAGAAGGGGATCAGAGGGAGAGACAGGAATACATCCACAAAGTTGCAGGTGCATGTGCTTAGCTTAGTTACAGGGGCAAAGGGGACGCTGAGGAAATTGGGGAGGAAACCAAGGGGATGAAGAGCTGGGGAAAGTCTGACAGAAATCGAGAAAACCTGACAGTTCAAGAAAAGCAAGTATGCAAGAGTCACATACCGGATCATACTGAAACCTATTTTGGCATAAAATAAATAGTATTGGGAAAGAGTCCTCCCATTCCAGCTAGGGAGTCTACTCCTGGAAAGGTCTATATTTTTCCCAGTCAGAGAGTTATCTTTTGGGATAGTTCATCAGCTGGCAGAAGACAGTAAACTGATAGCAGATTTCTGTGCTATGACTCGTGGCAGAAATACTTGCCAATGCTATGGGATTTGTTCCAAAGGAAGGAAAGTCCATCTGACTGTTTGATCTGTTCCATTCCCGCTGTGGAACCAGTATTTTTAACAGGGTCTATCCTTTCCCCTTCCTCGGGCCACTTTGAAAATTAATTTAAGCTCTGTGGCCTGAGTCGAAGTTGGAGGCAAGGGTGCTGAGGATAGGGGAAGGAAGAGGAAGGAACCACACCATGGATCTCTACCATAGATGCATCCCCTATCGTAGATTGTGTGCCTTCATCTCTGTTTGCTTTCCCTGAGCTTGACCTTTCAGGAATCAAAGGCTGGGGTTGGATCCATCATGGGTCAGATATTGGAATCAGGAGGTCAAATAAAAAACAGTTGTGGGTTGGATTTGACCAATGGACTGTAGGTCCCCACCCCTGTCTTTGTGTATGGTAACTTTTACCTGGGGCTAAATTACCCCATACTTCTCCAAACGGGAGCCCAGCATGGGGTCTATTACATCTATGCAAGTTAAAATGACTTGACCCAGGATAAATTACCCAGGGGTAAACAAAAACATTTCCTGTGAACATACCCTAAGTTATACTTGAGAACCCCTAACTCAGGTCATCGACATTCTGACTGTGGCCAGCCCAGCTGCTCCTACTGCCACCCCCATCCCCTGCCCCAAGTGGAGAGATTCTCCACAATCCCACCCCCTTCTCAATATTTTAGCCACAGTCCATTTGTGAAAATCCTTCCAGGTGGCGGCTAATTCTAGTGGTTCCCATCAACGCTCCTGAAGAAGAAAGCCCTCTTGGTACGGGTTTCTGCCTGCATATTACAGTTTGATCGTTGCCTCTTGCTCGGAGCAGGTAATCGTTCAAGAGAAGAAATCATGACTGTGGAAACGGACTTCAATAATGGCAAGGAATCTTCTGTGGAAGTGGAACCCGCGCCACAGCCTGTGGATGATGGAGCAGTCAAAGAGCTACCAGACAAGAAGACAAGATCCTGCTGTACTGGCCTGAAGGTGTGGTAAATTATTATTCATTCGTGTTAATGGCATTTTAAAGTATAACTAGTGTGTTTTGTGTGCTTCTAGATTTTATTTGGGTGATGGGGGCTGGGGTTGAAGAAGGAGAAGACAGAAACGGTACCTTGTGAAGGCTTAATCTCCTACATAGGGATGGGGGGGGGAGGAGAGGGGGGATTTCCCCTTCCACAAGCCACTTTGATAATTAGTACAAACTCCATTGGCTGGACAGGAGTTGGGGATGCAGGTGCTTTGGGGTGTGTGTGTGTGTGTGTGATCAGGATGGGGGAAGTAATTGGGGGTTCCAGATCATGGTTCTTTGCCATGGATCCATCCCCTATCCTAGCATGCATGGTGGCCCTCATTTCAACTCTTTTCCCATGAGCTCTGGGTAGGGCTTGAATCTATGGTTTGTTTATTTATTTGCAACATTTATATCCTGCTTCTCCTGCCTAAGCAGCTCGAGGCGGCTTACAAAAATTAAAAGTATTTAAAAATATACATAAAATATATAAAATGCATAAAAGGGAGGCATTTAAAAAAAAAACCAAACCCATTCTCTCCACCCCCCTCACCTCTCTCCCTCAACAAAGGCCCGGCGGAACAGCCAGGTCTTGCACTGTCGCCTAAATGAGGCAAGATCCGGGACCACCCGGGCCTCCACCAGAAGGGAGTTCCACAGCCTGGGCGCCACCACTGAGAATGCCCTCTCCACTGTAGCCCCCTGCGCCACCCGGGGGACACCAAGAAGGGCACCCCCGGCGGACCGCAGGGGTCGATCCAGGACACGGAGAGTGAGGCAGTCACGCAGATAGGAGGGGCCCAGACTGTTTAGATCCAGGAACTGGAAAACAACCAAATAACAGCGGTGAGTAGGGTTCCACAGGCCAGAATGGAAGTCTCGGGATCAAAATGCAAACGGTGGCAACCCTGGCTGAGGGCCAGAGGTTCTCCTGCTCTTCAGCTAGATGGGGCCCAGCAGACCCAGTGGTGCTCTCCGCAGGTGGGCCTTCTCTCCAGCTCAGTGGGTGTTTTTAGACAGACCCAGGGTGGCTGGCCAGCCCTGGGTCTGCTCCGGCAGCAGCGCGTTTCAACAGATGCCGCCACCGCTGCAGACCGCAGTCTGTCCATGCATGCCTCCCTCCCCCACACCATAGAGCTGAGAGTGCGGTTGCTGGGGCAACCTGAAGGCAGGAGCAGAGCTGCAGAGGCAGGCCGACCTTTAGACACAGACCACTTTTACACACACACACACACACGCACACCCGGCTGTTGCGCCAAGCTTCGGTGGCCTGCTTCGCTCGTGGTGCCCTAGGATGTTCTCGAGCTCCGTGAGCAGGCAGTGTCTGCTCCGCTCCTGTTCCACCTCACCCCAGGATGGTCCACCTTTACATACATGGGCCACCCAGAGGTGGGGCAGAGCACGAGTGGAGCAAGTATCCATCTAAAGACACACACTGTGTCCTGGACAGGACTGGCCTTAGAATTGGTGGGGCCCACAGCAGAGATAAAGTATGGTCCCTCTGGTGGCCCCATCCTCTCCCCCATGGCTCTGCCCCCTCAAGGACACCTTCATAGGGGCCTAGATAGTCATGTTTGGGCCCCACTAGCAGGGAGTGGGACCCCTACACCCTGCTCTGGTGAAAATGTGGTGAGTCCAACCCTAGTCCTGGACTAGCCTGAGGAGCGCTAGGGTAGGCTGGAAGGGGGAATGGGCAAGATGTGTCCCACAGGCAAGGGTTCTAATGAATTTGTGACGTTCCTGTGAGAAGCCTGGGACCAAATTCACCGCTGACATAAGCAGTTACTGCTGTACTGAAGGCAGTTGGGGCGTACCCACTTATTCCATCAGTGAGCACAGTACAGAATGTTTTACAAACCTAGGATATTGAAAATTACCCATGTGACTGAGGAGCCATTGAAAGTCAATGGAACTCAAGTTCTTAGTCACTGAGATGCTTGTGAAAATGTTACTCACAACCCATTTCCTGCCAGATCTCTATTAACTTGTTCAGATGCCATAAGAGCTAGAGTAGAATTTCTGAAACTGTGAGTCAAGCCCCCAAGAAGCAGGAAATGGGGGTCGAGCTACCTGTGGATGGGGTTGCAACCCAAATGATATTTGATACCCTTTACATTGTTTTTCTTGCTGTCTGGAGTCAGGGAATTAAACTGAAGTCTCAGACCGGAGTCAAACAAGGAGGAAAAACCCTCATAAACTTCGCATGAGAGCTTTAGAGCAACCCTTAGGGTGTTTTCAGACAAGTGCCTCCCCACCCACCACCCACCCATCATGCATGTTGCAAGGCTGCATAGGGGGCCAATGCGGCCCCGTAACATGTGTAATGGGGGGGGGGAGGCGCTTTTCTAGAAACACACTTAGGCCCTTTTCCCATGGGTGCGGGTGCATGGTGGGACGGGTGGGTAGGCGGTGCGTGGGGGTGTGTTCACACGGACCCCCACCCACTTCTACCCATCTCCGCGCAGGGAGCAATGGGCATTGGCGCCCGTTGCTCCATGCGTGGGTGATAGGTGGAGGTGGGTGGAGCGCGGGAGCGTACAAGCACCCCCACCCACTGCCCTCGGTGTTCCCATGGGTACCCCCACCCCGCACCCGCTGTCGTGTTCACACCAGCGCCCCACCCACGTGTGTGCGTGGGGGGGGGG
>QEPC01009250.1:857654-877043 GCA_003113815.1 Sphenodon punctatus
GGGGATTGGCGTCCAGACGTTACTTTTGCTTGGTTCCCTGTGGGGGTTCATTTGACCACGCTTCCCGGGACCTTCCCCCGGCTAGCCCGGGAAGCGTGGTTGAACCTGACCCCATGTGGGTATTGAGCGTGATGAACATCTGGCGCACGCCGTTCAGACGTTCAGGGCCCTTTGGCCCCACGGGGGGGTTCAGCGTGGTTCAGTGTGGTTCAGCGTGATCTCGTAACGTCTGAAATCACCCAATGATGGGGCTTAATGAAAGTATCAGTGATCGAAGATAGCCGCACGTTTCACCAAGACTTCTTGGCAAGCTGGGAGAGTGTGACTTTCACAAGGGTCACCCAGTGAGGTCAGGGATTTAAACTTGGGATTCGAAGTTTGGAGTCTGACATGCTATCTAGATGAGCTCTCTAAATACAAAATATGACCTTTATGGAGACACACAACAGAATAGATGTATATGCTTAACATCAATCCGATACATAAGTTCAAACAAACTCTTTTATATCTGGCCAACGTTTTGTCATCATATGTATTTCCACCACCCCCCCGTCATATTCTAACAACCATTGCACCACTTTTCGTAGTTTCTGTAACAATCCAGAGGTGTTTGTATTTCTGTGACACGTTAAGGACAAATGGATGAGCAGTAGAAAGGAAACAAATACCCAAAGCAAATGTGAATCTGTTTTAATGAAGCAGATACAAAGTAGCATTTGCTTCCAGCTTCATTTGCTATTTTCAGATCTTCATTTTGATATTTTAAAAATCTGCATTTAAACCACCACAGCCTCTGTGTCTGAGCAGAAAATGCTGGCAGGCGAGAGCTGGATCTGTAATGTAGCAGGCTTATGAAACTCTGTGACCTAGCACCACCACACCACTAGAGGGAGCCAGACTACTATACCATCTCTGCTACAGTAATGCAGTTAATTATCCTTACAGCAATAATGGTTGCATCTAGGAAGGCAAAGAGCATAAGAAGTGCCACACTGGGTCAGACCAAAGGTCCATTCGAGCCCAGCACATTGTCACCGACATTGGGCACCCGCGGTCGCATCAGAGAAGTACTTAACAAGTCATAATGGAATGATCCAATCCCTGTTGTTCATGCCCAACCGTCAGAGGTTATATTCCCCAACCTGCTTGCCTAATAGCCGTTTATGGACCTATCTTCCAAGAACTTGTCCAATCCTTGCTTGAACTCAGCGATGCTACTGGCCTTCACACCATCCCCTCCAACAAGTTCTGCAAACTAATTGTACACTGAGTGACAAAGTACTTCTTTTTGTTTTGAATCTGCTCCCAGTTATTTTCATGAAGCGTCCCCTAGTTTTAGTATTATTTGAGAGGGTAATTAATACCTCTCTAATTACTTGTTCCATGCCACTCATGATTTAATAAGCTTCTAGCATATCCCCTCTCAGTCATTTCTTCTGCAAGCTGAAAATCTCTATGCCATGGAGGCTCTATTCATACAGAAGCCATTCCTTACCCCTGATTAATATTTGTTGCCTTTGTAAGAAAGTGTTGCTATAGATGGGGCATAGCTAGGTGGGAATGGGTCCTGGTGCAGAAGACAGAATGGGGACCCTGCTGAAGTACTCCACTCCGGTGCACATATGCATTCTACGTGGGTGTGGACCCCAGCGTGGCTGCACCCATTATAGCTACGCCCTGGCTATAGAGGGAGTATTAGAATAGTTTGAACCTTGTTCTTATTTATCATGAACATTTCAAAAAAAGATCTCGTTTTTACTTCACTGGGTTTGAAACTGAAACGTTTTTCAACTTTTTTTCATGGCTGCCAAATATGAAATAGTTTTCTTCCCCCAAAAGAGAGAATTTCCAATATCCCAAACATGACAGCGACTGACGTTTTCCTAAATCTTCAGATTTTAACTAAGTTTGGTTGCAAAAACCTGANTTTATCAAGAAATGCATATTTATTCTCCAAGTTTGGAAAATCTTTGCACATTTTGTCGGCGTGCATATTATTGCCGTCAATAGCTCTGATTCATTAACAGGAAATTAACTATAATGTATGGTGCCCCACACACTTCTAATAATAAATGCAATCTAACTGTTTATGGGTTTATCATCATAAAAGAAAGTCAAACTCAAAGGTACGGCTGTCTAAAAATTGCAGAAGCCTTTGACTTATTTATCCCTCTTTGTCAAGGCACAGAAACAGCTAACATGTTGCACTTGCCTGCAAGTTGCTTTTGATCACAATTTATTTTATTATTCTTTCTGTTTTTGTCTTAGCTGCCATTCCTTTTTACTTCTAAACTGATACTTTGGAAAAATGAATAGTGTTTTGCCTACGGAACGACACATTTACACACCTCCTGTTGGCTCTAATAATAGTCTTGTCGTTTTCTGTTCTGTGATGAAATCTACCCCTCTGTTTCTTCTGCCAGCTTACTGGCATTGTGACTAAATGTGATGTTTTATGTTCCCAGTTATAAGTATGAGACAGCATCACGGGCAGAAGCACAGGTCAACTCATCTTCAAGTATCTCTCCCTGCTCAGTGAATCAAAATCTTATGGAGGCCAGTGAAATCATATCCAGCATTCCAAATTCAGGTAAGGAATCAGACTTGAGGTCATCTAGTCCAACACCCTGCTCAATGCAGGAAATCTGCAACTACAGCATTCCTGACAGATGGCCGTCCAGCCTCTGTTTGAAAACCTCCAGTGAAGGATCCCTAGGCAATTTGTTTCACTGTGTAAATGCAACAGGTTTCCCCTGCAAAATAGTCTTCAGGGGCTGAGGTTTAGCTGTTCAAAATAATCTATGCTGCAGTGACATCTCACACCTTCACCTAAACTCAGGGACCGATGTATTTGCCTGCTGCTAGGAAACCAGTGCCAAAGATGAGCCAGTGTAGCTTAGAGGATAAGGTGTTGAACCTGAACCAGGGAGACCAGCGTTCAATTTCTATCTAGGCCTTAAATTCACTGGGTAGTCTTGGGAAAATTACTATCTCTCAGTCTCAGCTTCCCATCTGTAAAATGGGTATAATAATGACCTACCTCACAGGGTTGTATTGTGGGTCACCAAGATAAAGATCTGACACTGAAATTTGTTCATTAATAATAATTTAAAACACTGTGGTCTAGTTTCCCCTCCTTGACACAGGTAAACACCACCTAGGTAGAATGGCAGCTCTATGCCAGGGGTGTGGAATCTTCCCTCCCAGGGCCCACTTTGAAAATTTGTACACTACCTGAGGGCCACACAGAAATTAGGGGTTGTGTTTGTATAAGGGATGTGATCAGGGAGAGGAAGGTCCAGATCATGAACCTGTGCCATGGTTCTGTCCCCTGTCTTTGCCTGCATGAGCTCCTCTCTGCTCAGCTTAGTCTTCCAGTGCGAGGGGGTAGGAGCTGGATCTTGGGGTCAAATCGAGGAACTGAAAAAGAGACAAATGAGAACTAGTCATGATCCACATTTAGCCCCTAGTCTTGAGGATTCTCGTCTCTGCTTTATAGAATGAGGATAAGTACATCNAACAATCCTCCTCCCCCCCAAAAAAAAACAACAGTTGAGCAAAACAGGGTGAAAATAGACCTCGTCCCACTCCCGGTGGGGGAACTGAACAAAGGCACAACTGAGCAGCCCTGTCGCCGGCGCGCCCCACCCCCCTTCCCCCCCTTCTGCTATGAGGGGCAGCCATGGCAGCCAATCACAAGCAGCCATGGTGGCAGTCAATCCCCAGCGAGAATACGGCTGCAAACAGAATCTCTGGCCTGTGTTGGCCTGCCTGGGTGGCCCCTGGCCTGAGCTGTGTGTCCTAAATCATCCAGGGGACCAATTCTGGGCTGGCCTCCTACCCAGGCTGGGACAGCAGCAGGTCCACATCTGGCAGCCTGGAAACTGATGAGACAGTGAGTCCCTGGCCTAAGCAGGCCAAAGTATTATTTATTATTATTATTTATTATTATTATCCATTACTATTATTATTTAGATTTTATGCCGCCCTCTCCTGCTGACGCAGCTCGGGGCGGCTTACACATACCAAAAACAAATACAAAATAAATAAAACATAAATAACCCTAAAAACAATAAAATTATGGTAAAATACAAGGGGTAAAAGTTCACAGACTGCCCCTCTCTAACCCTCGTCATGTCTATTGTCACCCACAGAGAGGGTGAGATTTTTAAGATGATTTATTATCTTAAACCAGGGTTGTTGATTATTTCTCCCCTCTACAAAGATGTTATCTTCTCTTATTTGCAGATTGTGAAAAGGAAACATCATCCAACATGTGGATGTTTGTCTTAATGGGAAATATGCTTCGTGGGATCGGTGAAACCCCAATCACTCCCCTGGGAATTTCTTACCTTGATGACTTTTCCAAAGCAGAAGATGCTCCATTCTATATAGGTAATCTTAAAAGGGACTGTACCGTGGATTGCAGAGTAACAAACCACAGGATAAAATTTTCCCTCTTATCAATTGCTGCCTTCATAAGAACGGTCATATGGGGTCAGATCAGCAATCCATCTAGCTGAGTATCCTGCTTCTAACAGTGGCTGCCTTTGGTGGCTTTTATTTATTTAATTTATTTATTTATTTATACATACCTCACCCCGTTCTGCCTCTGGCAGCTCAGGGCAGCAAGCAAACAAATACAATAAAAACCTTAAAATACTCCAGTCAATAAAAGATCCATACAATAGAAGCAGTCAAAAGTGTGCAAAAAGATATAACACCTCCCCACTCCTAAACCTCCCCACACCCATCCCCTCCACCAAATGCCTGGTGGAAGAGCCACATCTTGCATGGTCATTATGGGTCATAATGCATTGAAACTAGGGTTCCCACCTCTCTCAGCCGATTCCAGGTTTTAACCCATTGACTCCAGGTTCCGGAAACTTCGATTTCTCTGGGTCAGTTAGAATCAGGGCAACTGGGGTGGGGGGGGCACATCACGAAGGTGGTAGATCACAGGAATTTTTCCAACCCCTTCCCCGTGTGGTCCCATTCCTTGTGGTGCACTGTGATATTATGACACATCCTCAAAGAGGGTTGTGGGAACCTTCCCCCGGCATGATCACCCCTTCCAGAGCATCGCAACACCATGAAACTCCATGAGGGGCAGATTTATGTCACAAAGGGGCATGACAGCCTCTTTGCTTTGCCCCTTTCAGCGAGGTCTCTCACCCTCTCCAGAACTCTGAGGGGGCCACCCTGAATGGGACACATGTTATAATTACTCCCCCATCTCCCAGGACTTTTGCCCCCTCTTTCTGTCACAGTCTGGCTATGGGCCTGACATGGTCCTAGGAAAGAAATAAGAACATATTTATATATTTAATTTTAAAATGGTAAGTCTGTCTACATGTGACATTTACTGGTATCTACTTACATTTTCAGGGTGCTTGCACACCATAGCAATGATGGGCCCCATGGCTGGTTTCCTGCTGAGTTCCTTGTGTGCCAGACTGTACGTGGATATTGGATTTGTGGATTTAGGTAAGGGGAAATAGAGGATGAGATAAGAATGGATTATTATTGGAGAGAGATTAACGTGTCCAGGGCCAGCCTTACCACAGGACATGGGGCGATTACCTTGCTATTTTCTCTACTTCTGGGGCTCCTGTTTTCACCAGGGCAAGGTGTGGGGCACCCACTCCCTCCCAAAAGGGCTGCAAATATAACCACCTCTAGGGCCCCAAAGAGGGTCAGGACCATGGAGAGGGGGTAGAGCCCCCAGAGACCCCACATTTTATCTTTGCTCTGAGCCTCATAAATTCAAAGGCTAGCCCTGAATGTGCTTCAGGGTTAGGGAAAAGGATTCTGGGCCTTTAAGAGCCAGGGACTGGAGGGCTGGCCACGAACACACTCTGAATATAAGAAGAGCCAGGGGCAGATAGGAGTCAGTCTGTGCCCGGCAGTGGCCAAGGACACATCTCTGCCCTGACAGCTGCCTTAGTAGGGTGGAGTGCTGAGACTGTCTGTGGGGATTAAGAACCTTGATGCCTTACCTTACCCTCTCCAAAGGTACTGAGGGACCCAGAGGAAGAGTGCTGTGGGCTGCTTGAAGAGGACCCAGGACTGGGCTGTGTTAAGGCCTGGTTGAAGGCCACAAGAGACTCTGCATATATATGGTGGAGAAGTGTGTATAAAGAGACAGTGAACTGAATGAATAAAAGACTAAGGCCACTTCCAGACCCGCCTTCACATATTTTGGCTGCAGGAGGGAATGCACTGCCAGTATATGCACGGGGATCGGCAGGCTGAAAGCCCCACCACGCGGCTTTGCCAGCCACGGAAATCTCTCTCGGCATCCATGCGTGTGCTTGCCAGCAAAGCCACACAGAGTGTGGGGGCTTTCAGACTGGCTGATCCCTACGCAGATTCCGTCCCGCAGTCAGAATATGTGCGGGGGGGGGAGAGGTCTGAAAGTGGCCTAAGGGTTCATATCTATAAAGCGAGTGACTGAATGGAGAGCTGAATTTCCACATCAAAGTGAGCTCAGGGGTCTGATCCTGTGGGAACTTACACCCAGGGAACCGCACCCTGTTGCAATGTGATCCAGACAGGACTTGCGTGCAGGGGCTGTTAAGGGGATGCAAAGAAAGGAGAAAGCAGGGGAATGTCCAGATCATGGACCTATGTCATGGATCCCCTATCCTTGAGCGTAGGCCTTCATCTCTACTCCCTTCCCCTGGCTCACCTCTTTAGTGCTTGAGGGTTGGGCTCTACAGACCAAATCCAGGAACTGGAAAGGGTCCAAATTAGGACAGTCATGGGCCAGATTTGGTCCGCAGGCTGGGCTTTGAAGTAAGGGACGTCCATTATGTTCTATCAGACTCTGGGGCTTTGAAATAAGGGACATCAGGAAAACCTACTAGCAATTTTCACCCCCGGTTTGTGTCATTATCTTGGTATTTGATGAGAGTCTGCCTTAATACTGCACATTTCTGATTAATGAAGTGTACTATTTTTGCCTGTTATTTATGCAAAATTTCCATAATAAATGGGAGCAAGTGAAAGATGAAACAATGTCTTCTCATCCTTCAGCAACATTAGGACAATTGACATTCCAAACAATGTAACATATAACATCATTACTAATACCCTGTTTTGTCCAAGGAGAGCTCTTTCAATAGACTAGTCTCATTCAATATTGATAGTTTAATTCCAAAATATTAAGCCAAGGTTTACTCCATAAAAGCAGTAAATCATTTCCTTGGATGGGAACTTTTAAAAATGTATTAATATATTTTATAAATGTAAATAAGTAGATACATGACAATTAATAGAGCTTGGTTTTATCCTCGTTTTATTCCAGGTAGCATAACTATAAGTCTGAAGGATTCTCGCTGGGTTGGCGCCTGGTGGCTTGGATTTTTAATCGCTGGTGTAACTAATCTCATCTCTGCCATACCCTTCTGTTTCCTGCCTAAAAGTTTGAAACTGGAGGCAGAAGAAAATAATGCCAAGATAACCTCGGATGTTGCCAAAATTAACGGAGACCAAATCCAGAAACAGAACACTGAAAATCATCTGGAGAAGAGGTCGGCGAGTCTGAAAGGTGAGGATTCCATGTATACTGCCAAACTAAGAAATAGCCATTAAAACGTACTACAGGCGTGTATCTTCCAACCTTCAGGCTTAAGGCTTTCATGTTGCACCTGACCTTGGGCAGGAAGATGTAGGCTGCATTTGCATGAGACACTAAGTATGCTAGAATCCTTTCCCCCACTTTTATTTTGAAACTGTAACAAGATTACCTTGTAGGATACACTGGGTGTAATTGTCAGACCCTGGCCTTGTCAGGTCCCAACCCTTAGGGCCTTTATAAATGTGCGGGATTTCTCCCATGGCTTGGGGAAACCCCTGTGGGGTGGGTAGGTTAGATGCTCCTCCATGAACTGGAAGTCGCCGAGGCACCATTAGAAACAATGGTGACAGGCAACTCCTGGGTGTTTTGAGACGTGGACTAGGTAAGTCCCCGATAGCCAAGGTCTTACGTAGGCCACATCTCAAAACACCTGGAAGTTGCCCAGCGCCACTGTTTCTAATGGTGCCTGGTGACTTCTGGTTAACAGAGGAGTGTCTAATCCCCCTTCCCCCGTGGGACAGAGGTGTAGCGTCCATTGAGCAAACCCAGCATAAAGCCTGGGCTGGAGGAAGCCTGGGTGCAGGGCACTCCCTAATCATGGGGGGGTCCCCATCCCTCACCTGCCTCTGCATGCTAGTAGTGCTGCTGCTGCTGCACACCAGGACACCAATTGGACTGGGAGATAAAGCTGTTTGTAAACAAACTCCTCCCCATGTGAGTAATCAGAAGGTTGTTGCCTTGTAAAGAAGTTTCTTCGAGATGGTTCCCAGCATTCTCACAACTGGGTTGTGCATGCTCACTATATTCAAAGTAATAGACCACGTGATGGTCTCGAGCTCCTCTAGTGAAAAAAATCACTCTCCCCCTCAGAATGACAGTCCCTTCCAACCCTTTCTAGGAATATAAGAAAATTCCATGTGGGGCAGGAAGGGTGGGTGTTGTGAGAATGTTGGGAGCCATCTCTAAGAACCTTGTTTACAAGGCAGCAACCTTTTGTTCTTCTTCGTGTGGCTCCTCACAGGCCCTTTCTACATGGCTTCACCAGGTGGGGGGTGTCTGTGGGCATGCTGGTGCATGAGCAAGGCGTGCACACGGCCGCACATGCATCCCCACTAACCCCCCACACATCCGCACCCATGGAGCAACCGTCGTTTTCCCCAGATGCTCCGTGCGTGGGGATGAGTGGGGGGGCGGGGGGGAGAGATGAGTGGGGATGCGTGTTAGGCGGGCGCGTGCACCCCTACTCACCGCAGGCACCACTTTGTTCACACGGGGATCCCCCACCCATGAACACGCAGAAATCTGCATGTTCATGGGTGGGAGAGGCCCGTGTAAAAAGGGCCACATTCTCACAACTGTCTTACTTATACTATCTTAGGTAGGAATTTGATTTTGAATTTGAGTTTGATTAAAGTTTATTGATCAGCAAATTTGCTATTATCAGTAATAACACACTATACAAACTTAATAATGTTATAATCATAAAATAGGGGAAGACAACTCATTCCCCAGGACAAACATCAAAGTACAAATTAAAACATCAGATCCAAATCATAAACTAAAATAACCAGCGCCAGCTCATGTAAATTCTCGCTAGTGCCGTTGACACAGAATTGCATCTAATGACTTTCAACAACCTAAAGGACTCTCTGCTCTTGCTGCACAGCCATCACGAACATAGCAATCTGCTTAACTCGCGGAAGGTCTGCATTGGTTAATAGTACGGCAAGCATCTCCTCCGGGTCTTGGATGCTAGGGGAAATGAGATCACCAATCCACTGCTCCCTTAATGTTTCATATTGCGGGCATATAAAAAGCATACATGGTAAAGACTCTACACTATCTGGGCACCGCTTACAAATCCTCTCCCCCCTGGGAATTAGCTTTCTTCTTCCCCTTACTTCAGTGGTATCGAATAAATCAAACTGCACCAATGTGGCTAGTCTCCGAGCTCTGGGATCTTGTATTTGGCTTAAATAGGGTTCTAAGCCAAACATCGTTTTAACCTTTAAATATCTATGCGCTGAACTATTATCTGTGGAGTAAATCTACATCCTTTTGTCGAGCTCATCCTTCAACTCTTGTTCTAAGCTCTCACTTACTGAGACTCCCAACTGGTAAGGCAAGGGCCACTACTAATTTTTTTAAGATATCGCATCCACGAGTACTGGAACGCCCCTTGATGCTCCTTTTGCTCCTTATAGCACATACGCGCTATACCCAAATCCTCTTTAACCAATTGCTTCCAGAAAAAAAGGAATCTAAGGTTGAGGTGAGCGGAGATGGGGAGCATGCCCAACTCGAGCCTCAATATAGGGCAAGGCATTGCTCTAGGGGCCACAAGAATAGCCCGGCAAAATTCTGGGGAACTTCAGCTCTGACCCCCTAGGCCAGCGCAGTTATTCCCCCCGCATAGGTAAGACCAGAAACCACCTTAGTTTGGAAAATGTCTAACATTTGGTTGACTGGGGCTACTGGGGATGCATAATATAGTCTCAAAAGCGCCCCCACTTCCTGCTTTGCTTTAATAATACGCCTATCCAGATTCTTCTTCCAACAGTTCCGAACAGTAAAAACCACTCCTAAATATGTATACTGCTTAGCAAGTAGGAATTTAGGGTGTAAAGCAATATCTATTCTATCTTGGAAAATCTGCACATATGGTTCTGACATTGGGTGTATTTACACACACATTTTCCCTGGATGTTTGCTATTACATCCTGAACTTTCTGTGTGTCTAAATCACTCACCCAAATCCTAAACATCTGGATCTTTGAATTTCTGCTTAGAACTTCTCCCAGAATTTTTGTGTGTAAAATGTTCTCCTGGTAAACTGCTTTGCTCCAGGCAGCTGTGGTTACTTGGTTTCCATGGCAGCCTGTCACATCTACCACACACAGCTGCGGCTACTTTAGGCTGCCTCAGGGCAGTGTTTGTCTCCCAGCTTCCTGGTTGACTGCCATCCAGTATAAAAGGCATGGCGGTAGCACCAAGAAGCTGGGTGGATCAACACATTCCATGCCTCTCTGCTTCTTGGGCTTCTTCCTCTCATAGGGTGTTTTTAGACGTGCATGCAATTTTCAGGTTACAGCAGTCTTCCGCGATCACAAGGACTCCTCAGCATACACACAAGTCCTGTTCACACACACCCCTCCCCCCCCCATCGCACGTGGGGACAAAAGTCATGAACGCTGAGCAGTAAAGCTTTACAGGCAAGAGCCATTGGAGCAAATAGCAATCGGAGCAAAGTGAATGCTTTCAAAATGACAACTGGAGCAAACGCAATCTCGGGCAAGTGGCATTTAGACATTTATCTGCGTCTTTAGCATGCAAGTTTGGGAGTGTACATTCTGGAACCCTTGATACGGGCTGGGGATCCAGAAACTGGATTCAGACACGGAAGTTTCCACATAACACAGAAAAGTCATTCACCCATGTGTAGGCGCAAATTTTAATCGTGGTTTTAGTCTCATCTACTACTACTTCTTATCATTTCTATATACTAGGCATACACGGTGCTTTACAGTCACAGATTTTTTGGAGACAGGTCCCAGCCCAGAGGGCTGACAATCTAAGGTGGACAAGGACGAGTGGAACACACATGACGGGCAGTCATGGCAGGTGACAACAGACATGGTAGCCTGCTCTGGCCCACTTTGGACCGGTCAGGAAGGCCTTAGCCTGGGCTGTGACATGGGGAGTTTCACAGCCCAGACTAGCCGCCGACATGGCCTGGGACAATTCCAACATCTGGTGGTGCAAAAACAGATGTGCCAGCAGGCCTAAGCAGGCCACCTTCATGACTGTTTTTACCCACAGACTGACTGGCATGAATGGAATGGATGGTCCAATTCTCAGACTCCTGGACAAAAACTTGGCATCAGGCAGAGCAACACATAGGTTGCTGATGTAAGAACAAGACAGGAACAAGTCTAGCCAGGTAGCCATCAAATTATTCAGACATTTCCTGCATCCTGCTTCTAACATAGTTAGAGGTGGTCAAACAGAAGAGCAAGTTGACTAGCCAATCAAAGGTTTATGGCCAATGAGTAGCTCCCTGAACACATTCACTCCTCTCTCCCCCTTCCAAGCTTCAAATCCCTCCTGAAAAGCTACCTCTCATCACCTTTCCCTGTGTAACTAAACTAAGCACGTGTACCTGCAACCTCACATCTTCATGAATGTATCCTCATTTCTCACTGTTGCCCCCCACCCCTCGTCTCCCCTTCCTTGTCTCTCTTAGATTTTAAGATCCTGGGGGCAGAAACCCTGTCTATTTTTAACAGTTGTAAAATGCCAGCTACATTGGTTGTGCAATATAAATACATAATAATAAATAATTAATAAAGTTTTGTGCTTGACTCCCATGTGGTGTGGTTAAAGCAGCTGCCCAGGTACGTGTGGATACCAAGTTCAAGGATGTTGTGGTCTCTAGTATATCTATGTCCATTAGAGTTCATTGCAAAGCCTTTGATGCTAATGCCCTCACCCTGTATTTCACATACTAAAGGCCAGACTCTGACCTAAAATATTGCATTTAAATCTCATTGAAGCCGAAGGGATTTGTACATTAGTGTCTAGGGGCCCTAAATCTGGGGGAGGGGTAAATGATGTGCCCCCCAGGTGTGGGGGTACTGCCATGGGGGCAGGGTTGAAGGCTGGCAGAGGTCAGGTATGTACTCAAATACCTGGCCATTGGGAGTTGTAGTTGAAAGGACTGGATGTGGGGTTTGCTTATTTGTATTTTGAATGTTTTTTTATTTGTGATATAATTTGTGGGAGTTTTGGGGGGAGGAGGAGGAATGTGAAAGAGGATTTAGGGTTGAGTGGGTGGGAAAGTTATTTGTATTTTTACTCTTTGCAAGCTGCCTTGAGTCCCTTTTTGGAGAAGGATGGGATTATTTATTTATTTATTACATGCACTTGTAGTCCGCTCCCTCCTGCACAACGGCAACTCAGGGCGGTGTACAACATAATTTTAAACCAATAATAATAAAAACATCTTAAAACATTACAAAATATAAAAATATAAAATGGACATGACGGTTTCAAGAGTAAACCCCCCCCTCCCCGAAGGCCTGGCGGAACGGTCAGGTCTTACAACATCTACGGAAAGAGGGGAGGTCCGGGATAAATGGGCCTCCAATGTGAGGGAGTTCCACAGCCGAGGTGCGGCCGCTGAGAACGCCCTTTCCGCCGTCGCCACCTGGTGTACCTGGGGGACTTCAAGCTGGGCACCCCCAGCAGACCGCAGGGGCCACGAAACAACCTGAGGTCTGAGGCGGTCTCGCAGGTAACCAGGACCCAAACCGTTTAGGGCTTTGTAGGTCATAACCAGCACCTTGAATTGGGCCTGGAAGACAATAGGAAGCCAGTGTAGAGTATGGAGCACAGGTGTAATGTGCTCACGGCGGCCCATCCCCATCAGGAGACAGGCCGCCGCATTCTGCACCAGCTGCAACCTCCGGACCGTCGTCAGGGGCAGCCCCACGTAAAGCACATTGCAGTAGTCCAATCAAGAGGTAACGAAATCATGGATGATGGTGGCCAGATCCGAGTCCGAGACATACGGCCGAAGCCGTCGCACCAGATGTAGTTGGTGAAATGCTCCCTTCGCCACAGCCTCCACCTGACAATTCAGGTGAAGCTGTGGGTCAAGGAGCACCCCTAGACTCTGAACCTGGGCGGCCAAAGGGGGCAGACCCCATCCATGATGGAAGCCACCCCCACCCCCTCGGACCTCCCCACCAACATCATCTCCGTCTTGTCAGGATTCAGTTTCAGACGTCTCGCCCTCATCCAATCCCGCACAGCTGCCAAGCACCGGGTAAGCACTGAGACTGCTGGACCTGAGTCATTCGAAAATGAGAGGTAAAGCTATGTATCATCGGCATACTGATGACATCATCTGCCGAACTCTCTCATGACCTCTGCCAGAGATTGCATATACACGTTGAACAGGAGAGAGGACAAAATAGAGCCCTGCGGGACTCCACACGTGAGATTCCGGGGAGACGATGTACATTCCCAATACCACCCACTGAGTTCTCCCGGCCAGGAATGAGCGGAGCCATTCAAGAACAATTTCACTCACCCCGGCTCGGTCCCACAGCCTTGTCAACAACAACTCGTGATCGACGCCGCTGACAGATCCAGTAAGATCAAAATTGTGGATCTGCCCAGATCTAATTCGTGGCGTAGATCATCAACCAAGGCCACAAGTGCAGTCTCCATGCCAAACCTGGGGCAAAAGCCTGACTGTGAGGGATCAAGAAAACCGACCCGGTCCAGGTGCTCCTGTAAGTGCTGGGCCACTACTCGTTCAATAACTTTCCCTGAAAAGGGAAGGTTAGAGAATGGCTGATAGCTGATCAGGGAGTCAATGCTCAAAGATGGTTTTTTGAGTAGAGGCCGTACCACCGCCTCTTTAAGACCGCTCGGCACCCTTCCCTCCCTAAGGGAGGTATTGACAACCCCCACCAGCAATGGCCCTAATGTCTCCCAGCTGACCTTCACCAGCCAGGACGGACATGGATCTAATTCACAACAAGTGGCCTGGACTGTCCCAAGAACCTCCACTGCATCATATGAGATTTTGATGATGATGATTTTATATTATTTAAATTTATATACCACTCTTCTCTGAAAAAAGGGACTTGGGGTGGCTTATAAAGAGTAAAACTACATTAAATTATACAATGGTATCTTTAGACATAACAAACATCGGGTGTCAAACCCCCTAAGCACGAGTTTGGCCGTTGTGTGTAAGCACCATAACAATCCCAACACCAATTTGGCCACCTGTCGAACACGCAATGTGAATACCATTGCAGCACAAGAACAATTTGCGTGTTTCAGCTGAACAGGTGCCCAACGTTGTGTCTAATGATATCACGTGGCGTGTTAGCAGGTACAACACAGGGAACAAGGTGGCAGCGCTTGCATGCTAAGATCAGGTGGCGAGCAAAACATCAATTTGCCCCAAGATGGGCAGTGTGTCTAAGCAGTGCCATACGGTGAACACAGGGCCAAACCGGTGTTCATATCCAAGTCAAAACACACATTCAGACACCCATTGGCATTATATCTAAAGACACCCAATAATTACTATTATTATTAAGAAGAATGTATTTATTATTATTTTATTATTAATAATAAAGATAATAAATATCAGATAATAAATCTTATCTGTTGGCTTTGTAATTATGCCAAGTCTCTATTACACATAACCACGTATCCTTTCTTTCAGATTTCTTTAAGGCTCTGAAGAGGATATTGACTCACCCACTGTACATGACGTTTTTGTTCTGTTCGCTCCTGCAGTTCAATAGCTTCATTGGCTACATCACTTTCAAACCCAAATACATGGAGCAGCAATACGGTCAGTCAACCTCCAAGTCAAACTTTATAACAGGTGAGTGTTGCTGAGCAAAGTTTGCTTTGGAGATTAAAACGGGGGAAGGGCCCTAATCTGTGTTTCGTTGCAGAACGAAGGAACTTAAAAAGGAAATTATTAGTAGCATTAGTATTATTGATTAGCTTGGGCTCTGTAACAGGGCAGGCTGCTGGCCCTTTAAAGAGCACCATCCCACTAACTTCAGGGGCAGTGGATAGACAAGAATGGCACCTTAACAGACACTAACTGGGCTGCAGGTGCCAGTAAGGCAGGGGGCACAACACCTCATAGCTGCGTAAGCGACTGAGGCCAGCTGGGTCTGGGCGAGGCCAGGCCAGCCGAAGGCCTCAAAGAGAGAACTGTAGCTCAGGTGGAAGCGGGAGCTAAGCAGGGAGCTAAGTAGCAAAGGCTCTACCAAGGGTAACTGGCTACAGGAGGGTTGTACTTGGCCAGTGGGGCCTGGATTAGAAGCCCAGATACAGAGAGGCTCGTACCTGGTCTTCAAGGCTGGATTTAGGATTTTACCAGTCCATGGCACTTCTCAGGCTGCTGCTCCCTAAAGCCACGTCCCCCAGCTGTTCCCCCTGACCCCCACACTGGCTTCGAGTCAGCGGCCATGTGATTCTCGTGTCCCCACCGCACGCACGCGCATAGTGCAGTTTGCCGCTATGCACTGTGGCACGTGCATGCATTGCTGCCGCCATCTTTATTCTCTGGAGTTGTTGGGCTACATTCCCCAGTATGCTCTAGAGAGAAACGATGGTGGCAACAATGTGCGCACGCACAATAGCGCATAGCATCACACTAATCTATTGAAATGGCTGTGGAGCACTGCTGATGTGGGGGGCTCGGGCCCCCAAGGCAGGCTTTTCCAGGTGGGGTTCCCTCCCCCAGCTGTGCACAGCCCTTGAGACCTGTGCCCTGTTACAGACTCCTATGGGAAAAGGATTATGCAATCACCACCTGTGAGTGTGAGTGTGAGTGTGAGTGTGAGTGTGAGTGTGAGTGTGCGTGTGCGTGTGCGTGTGCGTGTGCGTGTGCGTGCGCGTGTGTATATATAGAGAGAGAGTCAGTGTAACCTATTGGATAAGATATTTATCCAGTAAATGAAGATGGTTCCACAGCTTCTTGTTGCAATGTAGAAGTTCAGCATCAACTCACGTAAGCCAGTGTAGCCTAGTGGATAAGGTGTTGGTGTTAAACTCGGAAAACCAGAGTTCAAACCCTATTTTAGCCGTGAACTCACTGGTTGGCCTGTGGCAAGTCCCTTTCCCTCAGCTTCAGGTCCCATCTGTAAAATGGGAATAATAATGACCTACCTCACAGGGTTGCTGTGAAGATGAACTAGATGAGGACTGTAAAGTGCTTTGAACACTGGAAGTGCTGTAAAAGTAACAGTGATGTTATTCTAATAATAATATGCCTACCTTAATGACTTTAGAACCTCCTAACAATTTCAGCCAAATTTGAAAAGGGTCAGGAGGTCCAAAAGTGTGTTGGTGTAAACCCAAAATTTAATAACACCATGAAAGAGAGATGTTTACTCTTTGTAGAGATGAAAATCTCATTAGCTTACACTGAGTATTGTCCCCATCTTAGGAAACAGGGCCCACTAGTTCAGGTGTTTCTTCACGGAACTACTCATCCTCTGTCAGGGCTCATTGTGTCGGGTTGCATGCAAAGAAACATTAGAGTCAGCTGGCAAAAATTCTATTGTTTCAGTAAGAGGAAGATCCTCCCAATTGCTCATCATCTCCTCGGGGTCTCCCTTGTGGGGTTCTGCAGGGTTCCATTCTGTCCCCCACTCTTGTTCAACATGTATATGCAGCTGCTGGGCAAGGTCATTCGGAGGTTTGCTGTGCAGTGTCATCAATATGCTGATGACACCCAGCTCTACCTCTCCTTTTCATCTGACCCAGGTCCGGCAGTCCCGGCGTTGATCTGTTGCCCGGCTGTGGTGGGGGACTGGATGAGGGTGAGTCGACTGAGACTGAATCCTGACAAGACTGAGGCGATGATGGTTGGCCAGTCTTGTGCCCTGGAGGGGATTGGGACTCCTCTTATTGACGCAGTCCGGCACCTTCTGGTTGATTGAGTTTGCAGCCTTGGACTGCTTCTGGATCCTTTGCTGTGCCTGGATTGTCAAGTTGGTGGCCAGGAGCGCTTTTCACCAACTCCATCTGGTGAGGAGGCTGCAGCCTTTTCTTTCGGACTCGGATCTGGCCACTGTCGTCCATGCTCTCATCGCCTCGAGGCTAGACTACTGTAATGAGCTCTATGTAGGGCTGCCCTTAGTGATGGTTCTGAGGCTGCAGCTGGTGCAGAATGCGGCCGCTCTCCTCCTTACGGGGACGCATCACCGCGAGCACATAACACTGGTGCTCCCTTCACTGCACTGGCTGCTGATTGTCTTCTAGGCCCAATTCAAGGTGCTGGTGATGACTTTTAAAGCCCTAAATGGCCTAGGCCCCATCTATCTGAGGGATCACCTGGCTCCCCATATCCCGTCGCGACCTCTGTGATCGTCTGGGGGTGCCTTCCTAAAGACTCCGTTTTTATGAGGAGGATGTTCTCAGGCATTGCACCTTTGAAGTGGAATTCCCTCTACCAGGAGGTCTGTGTTCAAGCCTGGTAGCCTTTTGGAGGCAACGTAATAGACCATTTTGTTCCGTTGGGATTTTGGCAGCGGGGACTGAATAGGGGTGGGTGGGTTTGATTTAAAGGGGAGGATGTATTGTGGGATAGGGATTAGGTGGGAGATTGTTGGAGGGTGGGAGTGGGTTGGGTTTTGGGGGGTGGATTGTATTTTAAATATTTTTATATTGTATTTTATATTTTTTTGTAAGCTGCCCTGAGCCTTCAGGGAAGGGCGGAATATAAATATTAATAAATAAATAAAAAAAATAATCTGTTCCATCTTAGCCATGAACTCACTGGTGGCCTTGAGCAAATCACTATCTCTCAGCCGCCTCAGTTCCCCATTTGCAAAATGGGGACAATAACGCGCAACGACCTATCTTGCAAGGTTGTTGTAAAGATGAATTTGACAAAGTTTGTAAAGCACTTTGAACACTGAACGTGCTATAAATCATAAGAATAGCAGTCAAAAATTCATATTTGCACATTTCCATGAATTTGAATTTCATAACAAATATTTCACCCAGTTCTGTTCAGATCCAGTAAAAAAACCAAACCCTAAATGGCCTGTAGGATTTTACAATATGTTCTTCCTTGTATTCTCTCCAAACTGAAAGTCACCTGCCAGAATAATTTTAGCCTGAATTCTGGAAAAGGCAAAGTTACTCCCTTGTGCCTGTGTTCCAGCAAGGGTCCTAGGGCAGGTAATTAAGCTGTAGATACCCAATCAGCAACAGTACGAGGGGAATATATATAATATGAATGAACACAACCACTCTGGAGTAAAGCTGAAATGAGTGTGAGCAAAAATGGGTATATTTGTTCAATTTCCAGTACCTGAATCGACCTTCAGAAGTCAGATACTAATCGGTATCCAATTAGTGCCTGATTTGGGTACCCAATGTCCGCAGAATATTGATTTCCAGTCACAGAATATCGACTTCTGGTCGTGGTTTTTCAAGTTTCCGTCCCAATTTTTTTTTCAGTTTTCCACCCCGATTTACCAATTTGTACTCAGCAAATTGATAAATTACTGTTAATTGAAATTACCGTTTTTTCCCCCCAGGTAGTCAGATTACTTGATCAGTGGTTATGTAGCCTGTCAGGTACCCAACACAGCACTCAAAAAGTGGGTATTATCTGTGGGTGATAAATTCAGCACCCAATTCAGCGTTTCTTAGGAGAATACTATTATAAAAAAATAGGGCTAAAACTTGATCTCAAGTTTTTCTCGTTTGTTTTTAGCGATAATCAATAACTGACACCCCTTATCCCCCCCCCCCCTTTCTCAATGCTTTCTCGGTCGAGAATTTTCTCAATTTACTGTTTACCAGTTACTGTTTACCGTGATTACCATGTACCGTACACTGATTTACCGTGTGCCACTTACTGTGTACCACGTTCATCCCGGTAATGCGCAAGTGCAAAATGGCAGTGATGCTGCCAGCGCACTCTTGGAAGAGGACTTTGCATGCACAGAATTGCTGTGGTGGTCATTTTGTACGTGCGTATTACCGAGATGAACACAGTACTGTCACATGAACTAGTGACTTTAGTTCTTTTATTATTCCTGAGGATAATATCTATAAGGTAGGAACAGCCCCAGAGTTGCCACTTTGATTATAAATAGAGACACACATGTGTAAAGTAAAACCTCTTAGCTTTATTAGTTTCAACAAACAAGTGTATCTATCTATCTATCTATCTATCTATCTATCTATCTATCTATCTATCTATCTATCTATCTATCTATCTATCTATCTATCTATCTATC
>QEPC01009250.1:879057-900427 GCA_003113815.1 Sphenodon punctatus
GAGACGGCTCCAAACATTCTCACAACACCCACCCTTCCAGCCCCGCAAGGAATTTTTTTCTTATATTTCTAGAAAGGGTTGGAAGGAACTGTCATTCTGAGGGGGAGAGTGCTTTTTATACTAGAGGAGCTTGAGACCATCACGTGGTCTATTATTTGAATAGGGTGAGCGTGCACAAGCCAGTTGTGAGAATGTTAGCAGCTATCTCGCAGAACCTTCTTTACAAGTTAGCAACCTTCTGATCAGCACATGGGCAGTAGCTGTTTGTAAACAAACAGCTTTATCTCCCCCATCTGTGTCCCTGCTGCTGTTGCTGCTGCTGCTGCAGCGCTACTAGGAGGCAGAGGCAGGTGAGGGATAGGGACTGGAGCCAGGCAGGGGAGGCAGCAGAAGAACTTAGACTGTATTCTCACCTGGCAGTGGTGGCAGCGGCTGCTGATGGACTCTTTCCCCGGCTCCTCTGCCCTCCCGCCTCCTTCACTCCTCCCGCTGCAGGTGAGGGGGCCAGCCCTATCCACGCCCCTCCCCCCCCAGGGCAGGGTCTGGGTGGAAATGCGCCCTCCTGCGCCATGGTAGGGGGCCACATCCAGGCACTAGAAAGGGGCCACAGAAAAACTTTCCAAGGGCTGCATTTGGCCCCTGGGCCTAAGGTTTCCCACCCCTGTTCTAAGATCTCTGTAATGAATCTGTTTCTCGATTCTCATGAGATTTTCTCAAGAAAAAAAAAATTATTCTCATTTCAGCCTTAAAAAAAGTCACGGGCTTATCATACAATGCATTTAAACAAAGCATGGGTAAGCAAAGAATCAAATGGTAACTATATATGAAGGAAGCCTACTCATAATGGTAAGCATAATGGCTGTAAGAAAGGACATATCAATTGATTATTCATTTTCCCTCCATTGTATTTAAATGTTTGTTAAATCAATTATTTGATTTTTCCTAACAGCTCCCTCTTTCACAAGGGGCTGATTGATTTTATGTTTTCATATTTTTATGAATATACACACACCCGTCTTGTCTTTGTTCAGTCTATAGTCCCGACTTCTTACATGCCTGAGGAAGGACCCTGTCTGACCTGAAAGATTGCATTGCTTGCATGGTCCAATAAAAGATATAATACAAAGGAAAACTTTCCACCATTAAAGTCAATGACAGTTTTGCCATCGACTTAAATGGGGGAGGATTATGGTCTCAGTCGGTTATGCATGAGAAAAATGACCTCCCTAAAGGTCTATTCCTTCTTTGTCTTTCATTTCAGGATTAACAGCTTTGCCAGCTGTAGGCATCGGGATTTTCCTAGGAGGCGTTATAATGAAGAAGTACAAGTTGGGCTTGATTGGGGCTACAAAATTAGCATTTGGAATGTCCTTTGTGGCATTTCTTCTTAGCCTGCTGTACTTTATGGTTGGTTGCGAGAACCATGTAGTGGCAGGATTGACAGCTTCCTATGATGGGTATGTATTACACCTTTCTAAATAAGTAGCAGACTTACTTTCATTGGTAGCACTTAGCTGAAACAAATATGTCACTTCATATTTGGAAATTCAACTTGGGAATTTTAGTGCCAAAACAAATACTCAAATTTGAATTTGTGAGCTTTGCACATTTTATGCCATTCATTGCTTCTCGTATCCGCTGCTTCTGCAATTTGGTACTTTGGATGGACCATGCAAGCAATGCACCTTTTTGTTACTTTGGGTGTTCCTTGCTTCATTGGAACAACAGAACACCAAGATTTTATTGTCCTCCGTCCTCCAATCAAAAATGTCCTCTTGGTCCTATGGCACAGTTTATTCAATCAGCAACTTCAAACTTATCCAAATTTTTAAATGATGCCAATACTTCACAAATAATGAACTACTGAACCCCAACCAAACTGCAAATTATTTATGGAATACGAATATCTGCCTCTGCAAACGTTGAAAACAAATCCAGACAAGGAATTCATTTTATGTCTGAACTTTCAAATATGATACAACATTTGCAATGAATGATCAGTTCAACATTAATAAAAATGCAGCATTTGCAAAACCAGTAGCCAAATACACAATATTGCACTAATATATCTCCCCCTAGACAGGAAAGACGAGTCCCTTCCCTGAGATAACCTGATCCTCTGATAATGGTGTAATTGGCATCACTCCATTATCCGGCCAAAAGTTTGTAAGAGTTTGAAAGTTACGCACATCCGCTTTTTTCTCTTTTTTTAACTTAATATGTTGGGATACCTGTTTGAGAGAGAGGGGTCTTTATTCAATAACTGTGTCAAGAAGATGTCATAAAATAAAGAGTAGCTCTAGGTAGTGACCTGTTTGCAGCTAGTTTCATGGACCTGGACACAGATAGTAACAAGAGATTTGGTGTTTGTGGAATCTAATGGTTTGCTTTTTCTAAGCACTGATTTGCAGAAATCCCTTTCATTTGGTGTAATCCTGACTCCATTTAAGTCAACAGGAGTTTAGCCACTGATTTCACTGGAGCCGGGATTGCATCCAATGTTATTTAATCTTCCCCACCCTGTAGTTTCAAGTGGGGTGGAAACTTGATGTCACGGGTAGAATATAAGGAAGATATGAAGTGAGGGCCAATGGCAAATGTATGCAGTTGTCCTTATAATTGTCCTTATAATGGAACTGAAGACTGGATTCAATAATAAAACAATTGTATGCCTCTGTAAATTTACCTTTATAAGCAAACCAGTTGCACATCATGAAAGCTCCTTATTTTCTGCCTGCAACGCTGATTGCCGATGTGCAGGGAGCCAGTGGGACCCTGTCTGCGGTGAAAATGGAATCACGTACGTGTCTCCTTGTCTTGCTGGATGCAAAGCTTCAACGGGATACGGAAAGGGTATGGTAAGTGTCTTTCCTGGCGAGTTAAGAATATAAGAAGTGCCCTATTGGTCAGGCAGCCAACTTTGATGGTTCAGGGAAGTACGCAACAGGTCATAGTGGAGCAATCCAATTCTGATGCTCACTCCCAGCCCACAACAGTCAGACTTATTTTGCCTATGGGCCAAATTTGGCCTGCAACTGTTTTACTTTGTCTTATTGGGCCGCTCTCCACTTCTTGGGTACAGCCCATCTATCCAGTCCCTACCCTCAAACAATGAAAGAGTGAGTCCAGAGGGAGGGATTAGAGAGGAGGCATGTGTAACAGCTTAACGGTGATGTGGGTAAATTGTGTCAGGATCAGCCCCTCAGAATCAAAATTCACTCCAGAGAATTATCTCAAAACAGTGATTTAATTATATATTCACAGTCGGGTTTCAGGCTTGTATGGCCAGGTCACCAGCCTCTGGCCCATAAAGTCCTTGCAGCCAGGAGTTCAGCTTCTGGCTGTGTTCATTCCCCTTGCGATGTCTCAGTTTGCCTGTAATTCTTGGAAGCTGGTCTTCTTGTCAGCCTCCTCCACAGCTCCTTGCTTGTCCCGAGCCTTCAGGCTTGGCAGTTTAGACCCAGACTCTTCCTGAAACCAGCAGCAGGCCGCCTCTGCTGTGCAAACTCAAGGGTAACCACCAGCCACATTGGCAATCCTTCCTTTGCAGAGTCCAAACACAGACTGACTTCCTTTCCTGTGCTCAGCTTTATGGCTGGGCTGAACTAGGCACGCCCAGCTACTTCCTCTCAACTGAGTACCCTGCTGCTCAGCTGAGGCCAAATAGCTAATGAGCAGGCTGCTTTCTACTCAAGCTCAATAAGGGTGATTTCAGAAGTGACGTGGTGAATGTCCACCACAGTCAACCTCAGTCAAATGCGGGGGTGGTGAAAGCGCCGTGCATGTCTGTTTGCTCGCATCCAGATGTTCACCACAGTCAAACGCAGCCCGGAGTGAAGCTAACCACGCTTTGTGAGGTCGGGGCGGGAGGAGGTCCAGAAGTGTGGTGAATGGTCACCGCGGCAGGGGTGAATGAAAAGTAACTTCTGAACGGAAACCCACAGCCACGGTGGAAGGAATTGACCCCAGCCGCGGTGCATTCTGGGGCTTGAACCGCGGTCCACGTCTCCACTGCATGTCTGTTGTGTTCCCCCGGCCCATGTTCTCTCTGATTGCCCCCGGGCAGTGGTCACGATCCTGTCACTTCTGTTGTGGCCGCACATGTCACCACAGCCCGCGGTGAATCCGTTCACACCGGGGTGGGATTCACTGTGGTGAATTGGAACGCGTCACTTCTGAAATCACCCTAAGTCTCTACAGCTGCTTTCAGTTAGTCCAGTTCTGAGGCTTTCTGCCTCTTTCAGGCTGGCTTCTGCCACGCCTCACAGAGTCTCAAGCCTTTCACAGGGTAGTAGCTGGCTCTTCTCGTCCCCCTGCTATCTCTGTTATGGTAACAGCCCCACTAGGCTGCAATCTGGGATAAGGGGTGAATTCACGGCATTGATCCTGAGCAGCACCCCCAAAAACACTTCCGCCCCCACCTTCTATCCAGCTTACAGAGCTTATCCTAATTTTCAAGATGACCCATGAGGTGGGCAAGGTTTCCCACTCTTGATCTAAATGCAGGACTCTGTTTGCCTGTCTTTCAGGTATTGGCCATACAGTTCAGGGTTGACTGGGTACAATCAGGCACACTTACACGAGCAGGATGTTCCTCTCTAACCAACCAATCGAACTCCCACTAGGAACTTGGATGACTCTTGGCTACGGCAACGTATTTCTTTCAGTGAATCACATGCAACCCCCAATCCAATCCCAGGCACTCAGCAGCTCTTTGGACACCATCACACCACCATATGCATGGTCTCCCAATAGGTCTTCTCTCTTCTGGGTGGCCATCAAAGACCTTTTAAAGTAATAGTTCCCAAAACGTGAGTTAAGTAGGTTTGTGCCGTATGTGGATGGAATCATAATCTGCCTGATATTTGATATCTTTGGCAAGTCTTTGTTGCTGTTATTATATTTCGGTCTCGAGATGAAGTCATGCAGGTAAAATATTTGGGAAACGCTGTTTCAAAGTTCTCTCCTCCCTTCCATTCTAACGATGGGTGTTAACAAACAAGACATTGCCTCACTTTCTTCCCCATTAGCTCCAGGATCACCTGCTCATTTGTTGCGGGGCCACTAGAGATTCACTGCGGGGCTGCCCCCAGGGCCGCTTCACGTGGCGTCAATGTGGGAAATTCGGACCAATTCAGTGAAACGTGCTGCCTTAGGGCGACCTCCCGTGTATAGGGGGTGCCCACACAGCCACCCGTTCTGTTGTTCAGCACTATGGAGTCGCAGGCACAAGCCTAGAGCATCGGGTGAGCGACCATAACTTTTAATGGTGGAGTGATGGTGGCGAAACACATGGGCAGACCGCAGCAGGGAGAACTCCTGCCTGTCTGTTTTGGTCCCGTGTGGAACCTGTGGGTGACAGCGATGGAGGGGTCCCATGGAGCAACTACAGGCTCCGGGGCGCTCCCCCTCATTTAACACCCTATGTAACCTGCCCAGTGCAGTTGCTGAAATCTTATAAGCCTGCTGCTAACTGATCAGGGAGTCAACAATGCTGTTCTTTAGAGCTGAAACCTATTCATGGTGAATACCATATCCAATGAATTCATGAATTGTTTTAAATTGTTTTATACTTTTATATTGTTTTATATTCTGTAAAGCGCTCCAAGTGCCATGCAAGGCAGGGGGCTCTGTATGAATAATAATTATTAATGAATATCATATTTATTATTACTATTATTTTATTTATATTTTATTAATAATGATAATGATGATGATAAATAATAATAACCACTAATTATAATATCATCCACTAATAATAATAATAATAATAATAATAATAATAATAATAAATATCATCATTCACTTTGATCGAGCTCTAACAAAGTGGATATTTCCAGTTTGCTATTCTGGATTGTGGTTATTTCATTCTGTAAAATTTTTCTGTAAAATGATCATTATTGTTCCCATTTTACAGATGGAGGGACTGAGTCTGAGAGATAGTGACTTGCCCAAAGCCATCCATTGAGTGCATAACTAAAATAAGATTTGGGCTCTGATTTCCCTGATCCTATTCCAGCATCTTATCTACTAAGCTACACTGGCTGGTAGGATCATGACCTCCCATCATGACCTTAATTGGGATCATGACCTCAGCTACAGATGTTGCAACATGCCATCTACGTTTATGACCCATTGTTTTGGAAACTCTGTCTTCAATACAAAGTGATTCACTAGACAGATTTCTGGGTCACAAACAGTTTCTAGGAAAGAAATGAAGAAAATGACTCCATACACAAAACAGAGAGATGTACAGAAGAACTCTTTCAATGCTCATAGAGTGTTTAATTAGGACATAAGAGCATAAGTAGTGCCATATTGAGTCAGACCAATGGTCCATCAAGCCCAGCAATCTGTCCTCTGAAGAAGTTCATCCCATAAGCTGCTTGGTTAATAGCCATTAATGGACCTATTCTCTAAGAACTTATCCAGTCCTTTAAAAAACCCAGCATTACTATTGGCCCTGACAACGTCCTCTGCCAACAAATTCCATAAGTTAATTATGCGTTGAGTGAAAAAGTACTTCCTTTTATTTGTTTTAAATCTGCTGGCAGCTAGTTTCATGGAGTGTCCCCTAGTTCTAATACTATTTGAGAGAGTAAATAATCGTTCTCTATCTACTCGTTCCATTCCACTCAAGGTTTTATAAACCTCTATCATGTTCCCGTTCAGTCTTCTCATCTCTAAGCTGAAGAGATCCAGCTTGTCAAACCTCTCATTGTACGGAAGCCATTCTTTACCCTTTATCATTCTTGTTGCCCTTATCTGTACCTTTTCTAGTTCAGCCATGTCTTTTTTGAGATGGGGCGACCAGAACTGCACACAATATTTGCGGTGCAGTCGCACCATTGATTTGTATAGAGGCATTATGACAGCCTCAGTTTTATTCTCTATTCCTTTACGAATAACTGCTAGCATTCTGGTTTTGTTTTTTTTACTGCTGCTGCACACTGGGCTGAGGATTTCAGCGTATTGTCCACAATCACTCCCTCTCAGATCCTTTTCCTGAGTGGTAACTCCTAAGTTTGGGTTATTTTTCCCTAGGTGCGTCACTTTGCTTTTGTCCATGTTAAATCTCATTTGCCGTTTAGATGCCCAGGTACCCAGTCTCGTAAAATCCTGTTGCAGTTCTTTGCAGTCTGCTCATGTTTTAACTACCTTGAATAACTTGGTGTCATTTGCAGATTTTATCACCTCGTTCTTAACACCCGACATGTTGCTTTTTGAGATGGCGGTGGACCTAATTTAGATGCAACATGTCATATCTTGTTGCTACCACACTAGAGTATTATTATTATTATTATAAACATTTATATAGCACCAGTCATGTGACCTGGTGCTGTACAGAACATAGAATTAGACATGGTCCCTGCCTGTGGCTTACAATCTAAAAGACAAAAAAAAAAAGAGTAAGGGGAAAGACTAACAGGCATTGGGAAAGGCAGCAAGGAAAAGGTGGGTTTTGAGGAGGGATTTGAAGGAGCGGAGGGAGGGGGCAAGGCGGATGTGGCAGGGAGGGAGTTCCAGGCATGAGGGGCAGCGAGGGAGAAGGGTCGAAGGCGGTTAGGAGAGCAAGAGAAACGAGGGAGAGTGAGGGAGGGGACAGAGGCAGAGCGGAGAGCACGTGCAGGAGTGCGTAGGGAAATTAGGTCCGAGACGTAAGGGGGAGCCTGGTTGTGGAGCGATTTGAACGTGAAAACCAGGAGTTTGAAAAGGATACGTTCAGGAAGGGGGAGCCAGCGAAGGGAGAGGAGGAGAGGCTGCACATGGTCGAAGCGACGGGCAGAGTGAATGACCTTGGCAGCGGAGTTTTGGATTGCGATAAGGGGGTACAGGTGAGAGCGAGGGAGGCCAGCAAGTAGGAGGTTGCAGTAGTCGAGGCGAGAGATAACCATGGCATGAACAAGGATTTTGGCCGAGGAGATAGAGAGAAAGGGGCGGATGCGGGCAATGTTGTGGAGAGCGAATCGGCAGGATTTGGCCACAGACTCAATGTAAGGTTTAAAAGAGAGGTGCGTGTTAATCCCAATTGTGTCTTCTAGGAGTTCCATAACTGTAGCTGCCTTGACGTCACAGGCTCTCCATCTGGAAACGCCTCCGTAATTTTGGGAGAGTGTCCAAAGAGTGATGATTGCTCAAGGAAGTTTATTTATTATATAGTAATACAAGGAATAAGTGCCTTTTTCTATGCTTTAGGAGGGACTCCTGCATTCATGATCATGATTAGGTAAGCATACAGTACAAAACTCAATTTTTAGCCTAATTTCTCATGGAAAGATGGAGATGATTTTTTTTGTGTGTGTTTGTGTTTGTGTTTGGACTGGAAGTCAATTTTCCGGGACTGAAAGCTAATTTTCAGGGATAGAAAATCAATAAATTGGTACAAAAAATTTGGACTGGAATTCAATATTCCGGGACATCAGGTACCCAAATCAGGTTGCAATCAGGTACCAGTCGGTACCCGATGTTGTTGGGTCAATTTGGATGTTGGAAATTCATTGGATATACCCGTTTTTGCAGGTACTCATTTCAGTTCTAATGAAGAGGCATGCTATAGTGAATTGTATTTATCTTTTTCAGATGTGTACACCCAGACCTGAAATCCCTTGCAGTGGGTTTATATCTCCTCATGATGAGAACTCTAGGTAAGGAAAATCATTCTGCATGCTCCAGCTCTACAAATATCTTTGGGCATACTCCGCAAATTACTCCTTCCCCATGGTGCCCAGATGATGTTTTCACAGCTCACACTAACAAAGAAATAGCTTCTGCCTTGATCTTATGTGACTGAGCAGTGAGATGGCACAGAGGAGTAAGACTACTGACCCAGCATCCTCACCATCACCCTGTGTGGCTATGTGTGGCCATTTCTTATGGAAAGATGGAGATGATTTGTGCGTGTGCGTGTGTGTGCACGTCCCTTAACCCCTAATCCCAATGACCATTTTCAACCAAAGTTAGCAGAGGGGCAGAAATCCCAGAAGTATATATGAAATTGGAACCATTCCAGGTAGGGAACCTTTACCCTTCCAGGATCCACTTTGAAAACTATACAAGCTCCGAGGTCTGCACAGAACTTGAAGGTAAGGGTGGTTAAGGGGCATGCTCATGGAGAGAAGGTTCTAGAGATCATGAATCCATTCCCTAGATCTGCCCCCTATCCTTGTGTGCTCCCTTACCTCAGCTGTGCTCCCTTACCCTGATCTCAGTATTCCAGTGCTTCGGAGCAGGAAGTAGATCAGAGGTCACATCCAGGAACTGGAAAGGGACCACATAAATCTAGTCACTGGCTGCATTTGGCCCCCAGTCCTGAGGTTCCCCACCCCCGATCTAGAATCTGAATTTTCTGAAGCGCTCATACCTGTGCTCTTGATATTTCCTTCCATGTGAGCAAATGGAGGGATGGGGACATGGAACCACTGGCAAAGCAACAGGGAGAGGAAGTGGGGGGTCAATCTTCCCTGCTTGTTTTTTCAAGGAAGGGCGATCTCAATCCTCAAATTCAGGGTTGCTGATTTTCTAAAATAGATGGCAGGGTAGTAGAAACAAAAGGAGGGTAGGAAGCTCCCAAGGGTTAGGGAGCAATGTCTGAATTTCCTCCCTCCACCAAGTAATGTCCCCGTTATGCCTCTGGGTAGAACTACAGATTTGCCCTCTGATCGCAATGACGAACACAGCGGGGAGGGGGTATTAAAATAAGATCTGTCTCTTTGGGTGTAAACAAACAGACCACAGCTCTGCTTGTGGTGCTCTGGAATATCTACGAGCACCATCAGCGGAGCAGGCCAGACAAACCAGGGCACCAGTCCAAGACAGAGCTGCGGTCTGTCTGCTCAGCAGACGGCCACTTCAGCTCTGCTCTCAGCCAGGGGTTGCCTCAAGCAACACCATAGAGTTGCGGGCAGCAGCCTAGAGCATTGTGCGATCTGCCTACAACTCTATGATTTGGGGGAGGGGGATGCCACGCAAGTGGACCGTGGGCCGTGACAGCTGCTGGGTCTGTTTAAGACAGACCCAGGTGAGACTGGATGTGGGTGGACTTTAGGGTGCACCTCTGGAGCAGTTCCAGGGGTGGCGAGTCCCACATCTGTCTAAACACACCCATTGAGACAGCAATAAATTCACTGGTTCTCAAACGAAAGGGTGGGTTTCCCAAAGGGGTAGAGAAGGTATCCGGCAGGGGTGTGCCAGAAGGGACTGAGCTGCCAAGCCACTGCACTCTGAGGGAGATTCATTCCAACATGGTGGGGTAGCAAGGGGCAGAAGGAGTGAGAAGAAGGGGGAAGGATGGAGGGACCGGACAGGGTAGCAGAGGGGAAGAAGAAGAGAGCAGCAATATGTGGGGGGGGGGGGGGTTGGGGGTGAGGGCTTCCATAGTGCAGCAAGAGGGGGAGTGTGCTCTAAATGGTTTGAGAACTTCTGAGTTATTTTCTCTGGAGCCAGAGATTCCCAAACCCTCCCGCCCTGCCCATCTAAAGCACTAGCTCCGAACAGTGAGGGATCTAGCATTCCGTATAAAAATATTCAAGGCAAGATTTTCAGAAGTTGTGAAAATCATGGTCCTTGTTTCTATGTTTTCTCAGGACAGCAAATCAGGATCCGTTTGTCAACCAATCCTTAGAGAATCGGTTTGAGAACCAATTTCAGTTCTCCCGTAGGCACCAAAGTAGGGGGCCAAATTTCCAAGGTACTGATCAACCAACTGTTCCTATTATGTCATCTCTGGTTCAGTTTTCAAAGCAACTCAACATGCTGGGTAAATGAGGACCAAGCTCTATTGAATCCCCAAACTCTGCTGTGAGCAATGAGCTCTATTTTAAGACCCACCTTTATGGTATTCTCTAAAGTCACGCCTCTTGGACTGACATCTTGATGCGTTTTCTCCTTGTTTTTACTACAGCGGGAATCCCAGCCCCAGTGTATTTTGGTGCTGTGATAGACAGGAATTGTTTGAAATGGGGCATCAGGGGCTGTGGACAGCAAGGCGCTTGCAGGATCTACGATGCTACTGCATACAGGTGAGTGACATCAAAATTCTCAAGAGTGTGATGAGTTAGAGTTTCCTCTCTACAGCAGGTTTTTTAATTGGCTGAATGGACTGTTCAGTGTCAACGTTGCCTTCAACGCAATACAAGCCAGCATGGAATTGAACAAATCATTCTGTCTTTCTGTAATCAATCCCGAAGTCAAACCATCATATTTTGACTTTCCTTGACTCAGGCAAAAATAGATTAGGGCTCATCAGCTTAGAAAAGAGACAACGAAAGGGGGATGTGATAGGAGTTTGCAAAATCATGAGTTGTGCAATTAGGGAGCCGTTATTTACCCTTTCTGAGAATGGTAGAACTAGGAAACTCTCTCTGACAGGGGTGGAGAACCTCTGACCTAAGGGCCAAATGCAGCCCATGGCTAGTTTTCATGTTGCCCCTTTCCACTTCCGGGACCTGGCTCCAGATCTGGTTCCTACCTCCAAACGCTGAAAAACGGAGGCCAGCAGAATAAGGGAGGAGACATGGGGGCAACATGCACGCACGGTTAAGGGAGAGATCCTGTGTTCTCTGCATTGGCTGCCTGTAAAGTGGCAAATTGAATTTAAAATGTGCTGCTGGTTGTGAAAGGCCCTGAACAGCATAGGCCCTGGCTGTATTCAAGACCGACCTACTCCTGGAACCTCACCCTATCTATCTGTGCCCGAATGCCACCCACTGCTTGGGGATTCCGCCATTGCGCCTTAAGTTGGCAAGAGATTGGGCCTTTGCTGTGGCGGGCCCCTCGGTGCGGAGTGCGCTCCCTACAGATGGTTGTCTTAGTTTCTCCCTCCTGGCCTTCAAAAAAGCACCTGAAAACTTTTTTGTTTTTTAAGTGCTTTTAGAGCATGCTGGTTCCCCCTTCATGTGTTTTCCCACCTCTTTTTACCTTCCCCCCTTAAATTGCTTTTAAATGATTTTATGTGCAGTGTTTAATTGTATTTTAAATGTTGGAAAGTGCTCTGAGCGCCATCTGGTGTAGGGTAGATATATAAAAAAATTATTATTAATGATGCATTAATAGCATTATTTACTATTATTATTGTATAATAATAATAATTAATGCTTATTGTAATTATAATAATAAAATATCTGGACTCCCTGTTCCTGAGCACACTCCTTAGGTGCCCTCCCACTCTGAACATTTAAGTGGTCTCTGGAGCTTGTACTCATTTTCAGAATGGGCCCTGGGAAGGAAAAAGTTCCCTGCTCCTGCCCTACAAAGTTACCTGGCAGCTGGTTCAAAACAAATAAAAGGATTTTTCCCCCCACCCAACATACAATCAACCTGTAGAACTCATTGCCAGAAATTGTTGGGAAGTCCAACTTTATTTTTTTTTTAAACCAAAAAAAACCCCCATTGGATAAGTTCTTAGAGGATAGGTCTGTAAGTGACTATTTGTCACACTGGCCAGTGGGCAAGAGCTCTGATTGTCAAGGGCTGGGAGTAGATCAATGCAATGCTTTGTGCAGAAACAGCCACCACGGGGCTGATCATGAGGGTGAATTCCCTTCCACTCCGACATGCTGTTCCTGCTCCACCAAGTTGGAGTAAGCCCACGTTTTCAGACGGATGCAGGGCTGCCCACCCCTGTAGCGGCCCCAGGGGTGCCCCCCCACATGAGCCCACTCCCATCCCCACCTGGATCAGACGGACCCAACAGGTTCCCCGGTCTGCCTGTGCGGCGCCTGCCCCTGCACCATAGAGTTGTGGGTGATCACCTAGTGCTCTAGACTGGTGCCTGCAACTCCATAGCGTTGTTGGGGCAACAGCCAGAAAGAAGCGGAGCAGCAGTGTGGTTCCATGCATCAGTCGTACAGCTGCTCCGCTTTGGGTTGGCGGCCCACTCTGCAGGCCACGCTCCGAGAGGCTCGGGAGTGCCACCAGAGAGGGTGCCCCCCCCCGCTTCGACATCTGGTGGGCTACATTTAGACAGATGGTCACCCAGGGTGAAGCAGTCGCGACAGCCCGGCCATCTGAAACACACACACCCCCCAACGTAGAGCAACATTTTCCCTTCTGGGGTCCACTATGAGAATGACTAGAAGCTCAGGGGCTGGATAGAAGTTTGGGATGGGTGTGTTTATGGTACGTGCTCAGGATGACGTAAGGAAGGAGATGGCCTAGATTCTGGATTTATGACACCCCCTATCCTGGAGTGCAAGCAAGGGCGTAGGAGCTATAATGAGGAGAGGCACTGGCAGTGCAGCTCCACCTGGACCCAGGAGCCGGGGGAGGGGGGACGGGACCCCCGATCCTTAGTGCACCTGTATCTCCTGATGCCTGGAGGAAGGCCAACCCCATCTTCTGCATCAGGGCCCATTCCAGCCAAGCTACACCCCAAGCTTTCGTTGGGTGTTTTTTCACACAAGATGCTACCCCACATTGTCACCTAGGATCCACAGAGCTGCCTGCCTGTCTGAAATGGAAGCAGCCAGATGCGCACTCCCGTGAGCCACTCAAGGCCCGCAGTCAGAGCACTGCCGGGAAATCTGGAGCACTCTGTGCTGGGCAAGTTAAATGTATGGCAGTAGCTGCTTCCGTGGCTGGGGTAGCCACACTGGGAGCCACCCATTTGAAGCTCCCCACTCACGCCATCTGTGTGGTTGCTCCACAGCGGTGCCACTCAGCAACCATGGGCCCCACCCCCATCGCCTTGCTTGTTCAAAAACACCCATTTCTTCTCCCTTCTCCATAGCCCACTCTTTCCATGCTTGGGGCAAGGCTTGAATCCTCGGGCCAAATTCATTATCTGGAAAGGGGTCAAATAGAAAACAGCGGCACAGTCATTCCAGTCCCTCCCCTCAAGCATTAAAGAGTGAGCAGTCGTGCAAATTCTGCAGGAGTAGAGGGGAAATTATAGATGATGTGGTATAAAAATATTCCCACACAACACGGCATATTGTATAGCAACATATTTTTTACATTTAAAAAAATGTCCAGTTCTATTGGTCTGTCCATACAAAAAAATTAGGTTTTTAGATATTCAAACTCACGTTTTCCAATGCCCTCTCAAAATTCAGAAACTGATATGCTGGGATATGATTAAAATGTTTGCTTTCTGGTCTTTGTACACAGATATACCTACCTTGGTCTAGTCGCGGGGTTAAGAGGACCATCCTACTTGGTGGCATTTGTGTTTTTTATGTTAGTAAAGAAACATTTTCGAGCAAAAGACTCCAAAGTCACACAAAATGGAGAAAGAGAAGGCGTTCTTTTGAATGAAGAAGCTAATTCCAAGAGCAATGAACTTTTGACACGCTCCCCTGATGCAGACAAAGAAACCTGTATTTAGAAATAGTGTTTTGCACTGAATCAAGAGAGCATTTTTTCAAATCAGCTGGCCAGAAGGTCATGAACAAAACACTGCTCAGTCCGTGCATTTAATATGAGAAACTGATTATTAATCCATAGTCAGTACAAAGAGAAGCTAGGGACAAGTGTGGCTTATATCGAATGGTTGTATGTGAATCGCATCCTTAGTAACGCACAAAACAAATTCTGCGACCAGCTCAAAGTATCAATAAACAATAGAGGAACTTCATGTTTCATGTCATAATTGCAAGTGTTTGTGATTCTCAAACACATGGTTGAAGGTAGCCTTCTTATTCCTATCTGAAGAAGAGCTTCGTGAAGCTGGAAAGTTTGCATATTCTCACTAGCAGAAGATGGTCCAATAAAAGGTAACTTTACTACTTTCTCTCCTCTCCCTCATATTTGGGACCATCACAGCACAGCAGGCATACCCTAATGCTAGACATTCAGCATACCCTCAGCAGGCATACCCTAATGCTAGACATTCAGCATACCCTCAGCAGGCATACCCTAATGCTAGACATTCAGCATACCCTCAGCAGGCATACCCTAATGCTAGACATTCAGCATACCCTCAGCAGGCATACCCTAATGCTAGACATTCAGCATACCCTCAGCAGGCATACCCTAATGCTAGACATTCAGCATACCCTCAGCAGGCATACCCTAATGCTAGACATTCAGCATACCCTCAGCAGGCATACCCTAATGCTAGACATTCAGCATACCCTCAGCAGGCATACCCTAATGCTAGACATTCAGCATACCCTCAGCAGGCATACCCTAATGCTAGACATTCAGCATACCCTCAGCAGGCATACCCTAATGCTAGACATTCAGCATACCCTCAGCAGGCATACCCTAATGCTAGACATTAGCATACCCTCAGCAGGCATGCCCTAATGCTAGACATTAGCATACCCTCAGCAGGCATGCCCTAATGCTAGACATTAGCATACCCTCGGCAGGCATACCCTCAGCAGGCATAGCCTAATGCTAGTCATTCAGCATATACAGGGCCGGCTTTACCACAGGGTAGGGTGGCCATACCTCCCCTTTAAAAGAGGACACATGAAAAATACATGGTGGAGGGCTGCCCTAGAACCAATGCATCCCTGAACCATGTATATTTCATACGTGTCCTTTGCAAAATACAGTCCTTTGCAAAATGCAAAATGCATTTATCTTTGCATCTTATCATGCAAAATGGCTGCCAGGGCCAATCTGCACATGCACAGCCCTTTTCCAAAATGGCATCGGCAGTTATGGTGCCATTTTAGAAAGGGCGCGCTTGTGCAGAATGGTCCCGGTAGCCATTTTGTACATGCGCAGTGATTTTTTTTTAAAAAAAACGTATTATTATTTTTAATCTAATAAAACAAAAAAATAAAATGAAAATGAATAAGAGCAAATGAATGTCATTTGCTTATTCATTTGTTTTCATTACCTTAGGCTGCTTTTACATGAGTGGCCGGATGCAGCGCACTGAAGAACACGCTTCGTGAAAAGCCCCGCGGGGTGCATTTAGACGTACCCGAAGTAGCCGGCCACCATAGGAATTGTTGTTCAAAGTGCCCATATTTTTCTTGCTGAAAATGGATTTTGAAAGAATGATATGATCATAGAACGTTAGGGTTGAAGGGGTCTCATTATTTATTATTTTATTTATAAACATTTTACCCCACCTCTCTCGCTCAAAGGCGACTCACAATAATTTAAAAAATACATCATCAGTATAAATACATAAATGTAAAACCATAAGAACAGAGCGTAAAAATTCATAGTGATCAGTACAAAACCACACTTAACCCCCCATAGCCACCCCCACCCCCCAAACGCCTGACGAAAGAGCCAGGTCTTACAACTTCGTCGGAAGGCAAGGAGATCTGGGCTGAGGCGGATCTCCTCTGGGAGGGCATCCCAAAGCGATGGCACGGCTTCCACACATTACAAAATGGGCTATTATAATAACTCAAGATAATACCTGGTATTATAATTCTTCCGGTTTTTGTAAAGTGTGAATGCACTATTGTCTTTTTATGCTGTGAGATCTTGGGTCATTGTAAGAGCCACCAAATGTGGGTGGCTGTGAGACCAATGGTTCATCTAGCCCAGCATCCTGTCTCTGACAGTGGCCCAATCACGGTAACTTAACTTGGGAAAAGCACCCAACAGGTCACAATGGGGGATCCATTCCCTGTTGTTTTCCCCCAGCTCCCGTCATGTTCCTGGATCCTGTCTGGCTAATAACTGCTAATAGACGTATCTTCCAGAAACTTGTACAAACCTCTTTTAAACTCAGCTATAGTACTGGCCCGTACTACAGCCTCTGACAGTAGATTCAACAGCCCAATACATGGAGTGAAAAAATATTTTCTTTTATTTGTTTTCAACTTGCCACCCATGGGTTTCATGGAGCGTCCCCTACTTCTAGTACTAGTTGAGAGAGTAAATTACTGTTCCTTATTTATTAGTTCCACACCACTCATGATTTCATAAATCTCTATCATATCTCCTCTCAGTCGTCTCTTCTCCAAGCTGAATAGCCCCAACCTACCAAGTCTCTCCTCAGACGGGAGTCCTTTCATGCCCTTGATCATTTTTGTTGCCCTTCTCTGTACCTTTTCATGTTCAGCTATGTCTTTTTTGAGATGTGGCAACCAGAGCTACACACAATATTCGAGGTGCGGTCGCACCATTGATTTGTAAAGAGGCATTATGACATCCTCAGAAAGCAAAGGGTAGGACTAAATGGTCAGTTTTCACAATGGAGAGATGTAAAAAGTGGTGTGCCTCAGGGATCTGTATTGGGACCGGTGCTCTTTAATGTATTAATTAATGATTTGGAAAAGGGTGTTAAGAGTGAGGTGATCAAATTTAAAGACAACACCAAGTTATTCAAGGTAGTTAAAACACGAGCAGACTGTGAGGAACTGCAACAGGATCTTATGACACTGGGTGCCTGGGCATCTAAATGGCGAATGAGATTTAATGTTGACAAGTGCAAAGTTGTGCACGTAGGGAAAAATAATCCAAACTATGCGTACACAATGCTGGGTACTAAGCTAGGAGTTACTACTCAAGAAAAGGATCTGGGGTGGTTGTGGACAATACAATGAAATCCACAGTGGACTCGCCCCACCATGTCCCCATGTACCCCCCTCCCCGTGTGTCCCCCCACTCGCCCCACCATGTCCCCCCACTCCGCAGTTAACCACTCTGCTCCTGCACTGTCCCCAAGTCCCCTGGCAAAAAACCTGGTCGGGTCCCTACCTGATAGTCACAGACAGGTCCGGACCGTCACTGCTGGGAGGGAATGCTGGCTGCAATGGCCGGCTGGGAGCGAGTCAGCGAGGTCTAACAGACCCCATCCACCCTCAAATTTCCCACCTAGCCTTGCACAGCCATCTGTGGTGCAGCTTGCAGAGGCGGCTTCAAAGCCACCCCTCCAGGCCATTAAAATAGCTGGGCAATGGGTTCCATGAGAACCCATTGCCCAAGCTACCATGCCCTCTGAAAACTGCATGCGCAGCGCATTCTGTTAGGCCAGGGGAAAGTCTTTCTCCCTGGCAGGAGCGCATGAGCAGAAGAGACGTGGGGACTCAAATACAGAAGAGCTCCTGTGACCCTATCCAGACTGGTGCTGGGCAGCTGGCCCTACAAGCCCCCAGCTGGCCCAGCACCAGTCTGGATGCGTGAGGGTTGGCGCTGGCGCTGGTGCTGGGGGCTTGTAGGTCACTGCCCCCAGCACCAAAGCGAGGGGCCGCCACTGTATGGATCAGTAACTGGTTAAAGGATAGGAAACAAAGAGTAGGACTGAACGGTCAGTTTTCACAAAGGAGAGATGTAAAAAGTGTGTGCCCTAGGGATCTGTATTGGGACCGGTGCTGTTTAATGTATTAATTCATGATCTGGAAAGGGGTGTTAAGAGTGAAGTGATCAAATTTGCAGATGAGACCAAGTTATCTTGAAGTGGATACACAGGTTCAGAGAACAGAACACTATTTATTTCAGCTCTAGTTCTGTTTGAATAGTGATTAAAACACAAGCAGACTGTGAAGAACTGCAACAGGATCTTACCAGACTGAGTGCCTGGGCATCTAAATGGCAGATGAGATTTAATATGGACAAGTGGAAAGTGATGCACATAGGGAAAAATAACCCAAACTATGAGTACACAATGCTGGGTACTAAGCTAAGAGTTACCACTCAGGAAAAGGATCTGGGAGTGATTGTGGAAAATACACTGAAATACTTAGCCCAGTGTGCAGGAGCAGTCAAAAAAGCAAACAGAATGTTAGGAGTTATTTGCAAAGGGACAGAAAATAAAACTGAGGATGTCATAATGCCTCTATACATCACACCTAGAGTACTGTGTGCAGTTCTGGTCACCCCATCTCAAAAAAGACATAGCTGAACTAGAAAAGGTACAGAGAAGGGCAATGAGAATGATAAAGGGTATGGAACGGCTTCTGTACAAAAAGAGGCTTGACAAGCTGGGTCTCTTCAGCTTAGAGAAGACTGAGAGGGGACATGATAGAGGTTTATAAAATCTTGAGTGGTGTGGAACGAGTAGATAGGGAATGGTTATTTATGCTCTCAAATAGTGCTAGAACTAGGGGACACTCCATGAAACTAGCTGCCGGTAGATTTACAACAAATAAAAGGAAATACTTTTTCACTCAACGCATAATTAACTTATGGAATTTGTTGCCNTTTTAAATATGGGGGTTACATTTGCCACTCTCCAGTCCTCGGGTACAGTGACAGATTTTAGTGACAGTTTACAAATTACTAACAGTAGGTCTGAGATTTAATGCCATCTGGCCCTGGTGACTTGTTAGTATTCAGTTTGTCAATTTGCCCTAGAACATCCTCCAGCATCACATTGATTTCTAACAGCTCTTCCAATTCTTCACCCACAAAGCAAGGGTCCAGAGTGGGTACCTCCCCAAAATCCTCCTCAGTGAACTCATTCAGCTTCTCTGCAATGTCCTTATCCACTCCTTTTACTCCCTTGTCATCTGATAGCCCAACTGACTCCCTAGCAGGCTCTTGCTTCTGATGTATTTGAAAAAGTTTTTGTTGCTTGTTTTTGCCTCTTTCGCAAGCCTCCCTTCAAAATCTCTCTTGTCTTGCCTTATTAGCATTTTATGTTTACGTTGCCAGTGTTTATGCTCTTTTGTATTATTTTCATTAGGATTAGCCTTCCATTTCTCTTTTGGGCTCTAATAGCCGCCTTCACCTCCCCCATTTAGCCATAGTGGAAGACTTTTGTTGACATAAGTTGACTTCTACAACTTACACTTGTTGCTTTTTGTCCTTCAGTTATCCTCCATCTGCTCTGTGGCAGCCTTTTAAATATTTGAAAACAAATCTTGTGTTCCCCACTGTTTATTAATTATATTATTTATTAATTTATTATTATTATTATTAGCATTTGTATAGCTCCAGCTGTGTACCTGGCGCTTTACAGAACAATAAGATAGATGCAATCCCTGCCTACGGCTTACAATCTAATAGACACGGAGGGGGAAACAAAGAGAGGGGACATAGGGAGAGACAAGGGATAAATAACATTCAAGCGGATGCGAGGTCTCAGGTGCACATGCTTGGCTTGGTTGCAGTTAGGCAAGAGTCTGCAGGGAGGGTGGACAGTAAAAATTGAAAGGAAAGTTCTAACAGGCATCGGGAAAGGCGGCGAGGAAGAGGTGGGTTTTGAGGAGGAATTTGAAGGTGTGGAGGGAGGGGGTGAGGCAGATGTGGACAGGGAGTGAGTTCCAGGCATGGGGGGCAGCAAGGGAGAAGGGACGAAAGCGGTTAGGGGAGCAGGGGAGATGTGGGAGAGCAAGGGAAGGGCCAGAGGAGGAGCGGAGAGTGCGTACAGGAGTGTGTACGGAGATTAGGGCTGAGAGGTAAGGGGGAGCCAGGTTGTGAAGGGATTTGTAAGTGAACACCAGGAGTTTGTGAAGGATGCATTCGGGAAGGGGGAGCCAGTGAAGCGAGGAGCGGAGAGACTGCACATGGTCAAAACGACGGGCTGAGTGGACGACCCTAGCAGCGGAGTTTTGGATGGAGATAAGGGGGTACAGGTGAGAGCGGGGGAGGCTAGTAAGGAGGAGGTTGCAGTAGTCAAGGCGAGAGATGACCATGGCATGAACAAGGGTTTTGGCTAAGGAGACAGAGAGAAAGGGGGGAATTTGAGCAATGTTATGGAGGGCGAAGCGACAGGACTTAGCAACAGAGTCGATGTAGGGTTTAAAGGAAAGGTGAGTGTCGAAAACGAAGCCTAAGCTACAGGCTTGGGGAACGGGGCAGATGGTGACCCCAGGGGTGGATTAGCCATACAACCCACTGGGAACATTCCCGGTGGGCTGGGCCGGCAGGGAGGGCTGGTCCCGCCGCCGTTTGTGCTTTTTTTAAAAAAAAATAATTCTTTTTTTTTTTTAAAAAAATTTGGATCCCAACCCCCGTCGGCCGGGGGGGGGGGGAGGGCTGGCCCATTCCGGCCCACTCCCATTCCAGGCCAGCCTTCCCCCCCGGCCTCTCCCTCCTTCTCTGTCTTGGCTGGAAGTTGCTTAGACGCAACTTCCAGGAGGGAGAGACTCTCTCACCTGCGCTGCATGCTTCGCTGTGGCGAGAGAGGAGGAGGACTGAGCCTGATCTGCTGGTCTGCCTGGCTTGGTTAGAGATGTGCCTGAGCCCTGAGGACTTACCTTACTGGAGTGGAGCGGAAGCCGAGGAGGAGGAGCAGCGGGCCCAGCAGCAGTGGAGACAGAGTGATCTGACTCAGTGGTGCCAGACTCGAGGTGGGTAAACTCGAAGGCCTGGCCTGGGTGGGGGTGGTGGGGCCACCGTGGGGGGGGGGCGCTGCTGCATGGCATGGCTGGGCTGGGCCGGGCCGGGGCGGACCGCGGCCACCACCACCGCATGGCATGGCATGGCTGGGCTGGACTAGGCTGGGGGGGGCTGCGGCTGCTGCATGGCATGGCATGGCATGGCATGGCATGGCATGGCATGGCATGGC